>JXSR01S021347.1:84411-97388 GCA_000969725.1 Ophiothrix spiculata
AGCGAGAAACTTTCTTACAAACAGAGTCAACATGGTTAAAGAAAGACAAGGATGAGTTGAATACAACACCAAGCAATTTGAAGTCATCAACAGCCTTAATTTCAGAACCACCAAGCTTATAAACAAATGGACTTTGATCTTTAGATCTTGAAAAATGAACAACTGCACACTTAGAAGCATTTAGAGGGAGTTTATTCTTGAGAGTCCAAAGTTTGGATGCTAGTCTCCTTTGTTGAAGAGTTGGAAGGTCAAGGTTCTCTCTGAGTGCAGTGACACTAGTTGTTCTTCTGTGGTTGTTGCAGATGAAACGAATAGCTTTTCTTTGGACTCTCTCGAGGTTGTCAATGTCTTTTTGATGGTATGGGCTCCACACAGTGGCGGCGTACTCAAGTGTTGGACGAATCAGAGCCAAATAAGCCTGCTCCCGTACTGTTTGTGGGCAACGATATAGGTTTCTTTGCAAAAAGTTTAGCGTCCTCTGTGCTTTTCCGGTAACTTGACTTATGTGTTGTTTCCACTCTTATCTAGCTTTGATGATAGTTCAACTCCAAGGTATGGATGATGATCCATGATTTTGAGCTCTGTGCCCAACATTTTATATGGCATGTTTATAGCATTCCTTTTTCTAGTGACTCTTAGGAGTGAGCATTTGGATGGATTGAACTTCATTTGCCAAGTTTGAAACCATTCCGCAAGATTGTCAAGATCTTTTTGCAGAGACTCGGCATCAGAAGATGTTGTTATTTTTCTGTACATTAATGCATCATCTGCAAATAGCCGTATGGTTGATGATATTCCATCTCCAATGTCATTTATTTAAATAATGAATAACAGTGGTCCTAGGACCGTACCCTGAGGCACACCAGAAATCACCTTTGCTTCATTAGATCTTTCTCCATCTACCACAACAGTCTGGACACGAGATGTTAACCAGTTCTTGATCCAAATATAAGTATTACTTCTGACACCATACCATTCTAGTTTGTGAAGGAGATGAGAGTGCGGAACTGAGTCAAACGCCTTTGAAAAATCTAGAATAAGGCTATCTACTTGCTCACGATCATCTATACTTTTGGCAAGGTCTTCGACTGTAGTGAGAAGCTGTGTTTCGCAACTGTGCTGTTTCTGAAAGCCATGTTGGTATTTATAATATGTTGTTATCATCTAAATGTTGACGTATGTTTGAAGCAAGGATACGCTCCATTAGCTTGCAGGTCACGCTTGTTAGCGACACAGGGCTATAATTTGCCGGGTCTGTTCTATCACCCTTTTTGAAGATAGCCGAGATGTTCGCCATCCTCCATTCAATTGTATATCACCTGACTGTAGAGACCGAGTAAATATAGCCTGTAATACTGGAGCAAGTGTTGATGCAAAATTCTTAAGCATCCATGTAGATACTCTGTCTGGGCCCACTGCTTTCTTTGGGTTAAGTGCTTCTCCACTCCATTTATGGTAATGTCAATTTCGGGCATAGTGTTGTGTTGACTTGGCCCTTTGCTCGGTATGTTAGAAGTATCTTCTTCTGTGAAAACTGACTTATACTGCTCAGACAGTGCCTCCGCCTTCCCTTGTGGTTGACTTACCAATTGATTTTGGTACAACAGTGATGGAATGCCAATCCTGTCAATCTTAAGAGATTTTATATAACTCCATAATTTCTTAGCAGGGTTGTCTTCTTGCTCGAACATGCCTTCAATATAGTCATTGTGTGCCTGTTTTAGAGCTTGTTGCACTTCTTTTTTCAGTCTATTATAATCTTCCAAATCAGCTTTATTTCCATATTAATTTCCATGTATCTCCTGCGCCTTTTCTTCATCAGCCTTTTGATGTTAGTGGTCATCCAGGGCAGATTCCATCTACCTGAGAGCATTTTAGTTGGAATATGTTGGTCCGTAGCATCTTGTAAAGCATTCTTGAATTTCCCCCAGTTTTCAGAGCAGGTTCTATTATCTTTGCTGTCTAGAAAATCCTTGGTAAATTTCTTTTGATCATCCTCAATAGCATTCATATTTGCTTTCTACATGTAAACTTGTCTAGGTCTCTTTTTGTTTATTTGAAGGTTTATCTCACAACTTCCCGTGTGATTGCTTCATGATCACTCATGCCAGGTACTACTTCCAAGTTGTTTATGCTATCTGGCATAGTAGTACAAACAAGGTCAAGGATGTTCCCGAATTTTCATGTCCAAAAATTATTTGAAACAGCAATAAAAGTCTTTGTTTAACAAATGAACAGAGTTTCAAACAATTATTGAATGGAATGAATGGACAAAATAATGGTACAGTTATTACCATTACTAAACTCTAGATTTGCAATGTGTTTGCAAAGAGATATACCTTGGATCGGGATTAAAGTGCATCTTGAGAACTGCACAATATTTGATGCTAGCATTAATGATTAACATTTCTCAAGATGCACTCGCAATGTTTATGAAGTTCTTCAATGGTCTAGGCAATGCGTTGGCGAACCTTTCGCAATGCTCTGTTGAAGCATTACAGATGTAAAATTACAGTGGGCCAACTATGAATGCTCTTGCCCAATGCCCTTTTTTAGCTATCACTCCCCAAATAACACCTGAAATTCTAAGAAACATCTTAAATTCTAAATTACTTTGGCTCAAGTTGTCAAGGGTTAAAGAGTACAAACAGTTGCCCAAATCCTTAAAAATGTGACAAATTTCAATGCCAGTATAAATTTCTTACGGCAAATATAACACAATGAATGACAATACAAATGTTGTTTTCCATGATCACCCATTTATTCCAAACTTTGTTACAAAAATATATTTTTATTGAAATACCTAATAATCTTGATCTTAAGAACACATATCCCCTTAAAATCTTGATGCGGTGAAAAAATGAAATCAGTTTTATGGCAAATCAGGATTTGACATTGGGCTAGATATGTATAAATGGTTATAAAAATGCCTGGTATGATAATAGTTCACAATTCATGAACAATCCACATGCCTTAATTCACTGAGAGTCATTAATCAGGGCCATAAGTACATACATATGTGTGGTGCTCTCGCAAAATGAGCGGAAAGTCACGATTTTCAAAATTGAGTTTATAACATATTTTAATTCTTATAATCTCAGCTTTCGAATGATATATAATGTGTCATACTTTCTTTCTACAATCTTCATTTAGAAATCAAAATACAAGGTAGTCCACTCAAATTCTGGCAGTAGAAAATTGTCGCAAATCGATTTTAAAGTTACTGAATACTATAGTGTATGATAGCAAAACGCAATCAATTACCCGTGAATAATTGCATTTCCCCGCATAATTGACCTTCAAAGAGGGAGGTATAGATTAACACTAATGCATTGATACGTTTTATGTCAAAAAACGAAATTTGATCATTTACCATATTTTTACTTTGACAGCCATTTATTCAAAATCTTCAATCGTGACTTTCCGCTCATTTTGCCAGAGCACCACTCATATAGTTCTTTCATGGTGAGCTAAGTTTCTCTTTAAGTTTAAATGATGAAAACCTTAATATCAAAAGCATGAAACTGAAGATGGTCTCTATCCAGCTACCCTTGCATCTTTGATTAATTAATTCTTATTTGAAGATTTACAAATTTGTTTTTTCTAGAAGAGTAGATGATGGTTTTATGGTGGAATATAACCATAAAACCAGACCAGTTGAAGTAATGCTTTTTTTATTCAGTAGAAATGATTACATAATTGTCCAGCAACTGGTCAAAACCATAGATATACACACTTCTTGCGCTGGGAATGCAAATTTACACCATGAGCCATTTGATTATATAGTTTGGATAGGTATCCCAAGAAATTGATCAGACAATCATAACATTCTGTGTCTTTCAGCTGACTTAGACTCAACAGGTATACACTGTATGCAGCGCCCCTAGAAGGAGCATTCGAATGCACAGGGGACCAACGGCTTAACGTGACTATCCGAACCACGGAGCAATTAGAGTAAATTTTCTTGCCCAAGGACACAAGGAGACGTAAACCGCCTGCCCCGGGCTCGAACCCACAACCACTGTATTACGAGACCCGTGCTACATGTTATTGGTCTATCATCATATACATGTACTTAGTTCAGACCTAAGATATTTACTGCTTGAGTCAATTTCCCTGATCTTGCAGTTTTACCCATTGATAATTGTGAATACTTCAATTAAATTCAAACATTTGAGGTCTATAAGGTTGGACTCATTTACATGTATTGATCCGCCGCCTATTGCCATTCACTCTGTTAATCATCTCATATGGATATGGTGTGGGGCGTTTGCTGGCTTCATTTAAGGCTCTTATCTGAAAATAAAATTGGTAAAAAGGTTCAAATTAATGTTGTGAACTATCATACAATTTATGATGAACACATTTGTCAATAATCTACTGGGTCATTCCATAGTAACGTTTGTGACCAAAATAATGATTTTTTTCAACTTAAATCGGCTATAACTCCTGACATACACATGATATGAAAATAATTTTGGTTGATATAAAAACTACTTAGTATAGCCAAAAGACTATAAGCATTGAAAAAAATAATATCTTTCCAAGGTCAAAGAAAAGCCCATGTAACGTTCGGTATCGATGTGACTTCGCACGGAAGTGTGTTCTTGCAGTTTTAGCTTCAAACCCCAAACTCTGTGAAGTGTGGCCGATTTGGGAGCTCATATCAACAGAGCTTGAAGTGTAAACATTTATGAACATTATCCAATCTTCAGTTTGCACATTTCCAAGAAAGAGCTCTCTTTATACACGAATTTGTCATGTAACGTTTGGTAACGTTTGTGACATTTTGCTATGTAACGTTTGGTAACGTTTGTGACATCATATTATTTACACACAATAAATGATTTAAGATTTCATTAAATGAATTTTCGGTTCATGTTTATTATTAATCACATAGAAAAATCATCAACGTTAAGCTTTTGTGTTGCTGCACCAGTCAATCTAACTTCCAAAGGACCCTTACAGGGAACGCTGAAGGTGGATAAAGGAAATCAGATAAAAGGGAATAATGGGAAAATTACAAAAACACTTGCTTGTAAAGTATAAAATAATAAATAATTGCAAAATACTGAAATTTGGATTAAACTCTGAATGTGAAGAATTTTTCAGTCCAGTAAATAGTTGAACCATATGTGTTCACGTTTACCTTCTACTTAGTATTGAGTTTCTATAGGGATGGTTGAATATCTCCATTTGTGGACCATATCTTGATGGTTCCATCTGGCTTTGCAAAAGTCTTGTGAATGTTTCTGATTCCAGGGCATGTTAGGACCTTATCCCATGGCTTAGATGAAAAGATTGTATATTGAACCTCCCGATGAGTGATTAAAGTAACATCAGTAAATTGGTAAAAGCCGATTCGCTAGCTTCACAAAATCTTGTGCGCTCTGGACAGTGTTCACACCTAATGGGCAGCAATTAACATACTCAATGTGAAAATACACATTAATCGTAGGCCTTAACCCTCGTCTACCCAGGCTATTTTTTTGTAATACATGGGGGTTGTTACCACCCCCTAATTTTTTTAGAACAGAACCCCCTATGAACTTGGCTTTGCTATCTATAGATAGGTATGGTCCTCCTATCCAACGATACCAAGATCATCAAACGGGCGTTATGTAATTATGACATCATAAATTTCGTCCAGATCGGAAAATCACGATTTTGGCAAAAACGGCCACCAAAATCAAAATGTCGCTATAAAAGTTCTAAACAACGGATTTTTGTCAATTCTTTTCTAATAAAGAAAGGAAATGATAATTCTAACATGCCCTGCAAGTTTCAGCCACATAGCGTGCATATATTTTTCAAAATGGCGACTTAAAATTGTCCGGGGGCTCACTACCTCCCCTACACCCGAACTTTGACGGCCTACCCTAACCCCACCTTAACGCCTTAGGTACACCGTACCCCCTATTTTTTATTTCATCAAAATGACCGCAAAGGATGTATAAGAGATTACCCAAATGCCTAGGGTCCACACGCAGAAGAATGCCTGTACAGGCAAAAGAAAAAAACAACCTGAACATGGAATAGGCAGAAAAACAGTAATTTCCAGAAAGAAAAAAATCGCTCCCAAATTGGGCACCCCTTAAGATCTGTTGTTATGACATCAAAGATATTCAAAACAAATATGACACACAATTAGATTAGATTAAATTAGTTTAGTGTTGACATTTATTTAATTTTTAACAAAACTATGATTAACTTTGAGCTTGTCCTTTGTATTGTTGTGCATGTGCTTTAATGTTTTTTCTTTCCTATGTTATTGTCACGTTGTTGGTTATTAATTTCAGCTATTGATTTGTAATTTCTTGTATTGGGGTGGACTATTTACAGGCCTTATTGGTCTCCCAGCCACTCCTCCATATATATTTGTTGTTTTTATCATATTGTTTCTTGTAGTATATGTATATATGGAAATAATAATTTAATGAACCTTGAACCTTGAAACATATATAGGCCACTATGAGGCGATGTAACGTTTCGGTAACGTTTGTGACATGCTTTTGGAATGCGATAAATAACCAAGCAAGCAACGCCAAGGGTTCATATTTGGCATGGACGATGCTAGTGATAGACTTGCTTTTGACCCTAATTATCAAGTTTTTTGAAGCTCAATTAAGCATGTTAACAAAACTTTTGTAACTTTTTGGTAACGTTTGTGACATATAGTAGTGATAAGATTAACTGGCCTCATATATAGAAACACTGACATAGATGCAGTTTTTCTCCTGTGGTTTGTAACGAATGAGGATGTCTTTGTGTAAATACAAGGTTGAAAAGAAAATAATTTGTTATCAAAGATGATTTTAAAGCGTCGAAATATGACCAAATTTTGGATTTTTGTGGCGTAATTTATTGATATATTTTAATTATGCAAACAGGTATCAAAATGTTAGCAAATGAAATAAATTATGACTGAATCAGTATATTTGGACTATGTAGAAACTAATATAAAGTGTCATATATTGCGATTATCACTTTATTGTTTTACTGATTCAGGCTCATTTTCCCTGGAATGACCCTACTAGAGGCATATTATCTGATTCCACAGGAACAAATACACTGAAGGTTTCATCTGAATTGGAGCTTGCTTCAATAGCAATATCTATCAGGATAAGGGTATACCATATTGTTCCCATTAATAACCCATGCTCTATTAAATGCTCACCCAAAAAAATTCAAAGAGAAGTGTTAAAATACATTCAATTTTGAAGCATTTTCAGATATCATAAGCCTACAATCGTGAGTAACAGGAAATGGTACAGGAAGTTAATCAATCAGGTTACAGTCGCAGAAATGATGTAAAAATGTCAGTATTTCCAGGTTATCGACGGCCATAACAGTAATCTGCCATTAAGCTTACATGGCAATTTTGTGCAAATTTTGATGTTGAAAATCGGTCTCTAATAATTGCCCACCCTTCATGAAATGTTGCCACCCAGTGGTGAATAATAGGAACAAGACGGTATTTATTTCTTCTCTTATTTGAACTACTTGCATAGATATATTTATGAATGTTGTCAATCATCCAGGTAGAATAAATAATGAGATAATTTTGCAATCAAATCGCTAGACTTACTTTTGTTTTGAGTGCGACGTTTCGCACTTGAAGCCGAAAGTGTCGGTTATTTTGACTTAGTTAGTTCGATAATTATACAATATAGATGGAAATCAGATAAACACCTTTTGAAACATGGCTGAATAAAGTTTTTGTGCGGAAATGCTTTTGAGCGTGAGTGTATAAATTATAGGCCATATCTTGGTACTTGCTCATGGGTGAGAGATATTGTGGTGTATTTGTATATGGCCCATGAAATCAGCCATTTCTATGGCATTTGAAGATTAAATATTTAAACAAATGCTGATTTATTCATATATTGAATCGATTACCTAGTATGAATCTTTGGTGATTTTAGGTCGTTTGTTATAAAAAAGAGGTTTCTGCAAGTTTTTAATTATGTGGAAATACTTTTGAGCGGTAGTGTAGTAGTAATGATTCTCATGTTCTGATTCCTTGGTATTTTCATACCTGTTTCTTTGTGAGTTCCCATCCCTTTGCAGCCTTCATGTTGTCTTCTAGCTGCTCTAGCGTTTTCACTCCGATGATAACTGACGATACGGTATCCCGCTGTATTAACCAGCGAAGTGCTATCTGCGACATGCTTTTACCTGAAATATATATAAAAAAAAAAGGTTTTTTTTAATTGGACTGGCGAGAGCTGTTATATGATAAATAGGGCAAAGGGAAGAGACATTCAGTCTTGGAAATTGAAAAAATCCAAAACCTCTGTTCTGTGAGACATGCGTGCATAAAATCATAAAGGCCAGGCCTTAAGTGTATGAATACACTTAAATGTTTCCCTTGGTAAAATAAAACACCTTATATTCAGAGCTACCATTAGGCTAAGTGTGTTTTATAAATACTGCCCCAATGAATCAAACATTTAGCCATGGGAGCTTTGAAAATAAGTTAATGTATATGACCTCTTGAGCCATTAAACCTCAATTTTAGGTTGATCTGTGAAAAAGTTCACACAAAAATCACACATAAATTACAATTTTATGGGCATTGCTCAATGGGAAATTTGCATAATAGAAGCTACTTTTGCAACATATATAGACACTATATCCCTCTTATTTCATTTTTAGCATTTTTAGCATGCTTATAAGCCAATACCTGTTTCTTTTTCTACTTCTATAGCATCTTAACCTGTCCACACTTTGCCATGTCCATACTTAATTGTTTGGGTGATTATCATAGCGTATATCTGGGCAGTTCTCTTCAAACTGGATCTTACTTCCAATTGGTGTGCTGCTATAACACCTACAATCATTTTGAACTTGCCACAAACCCATACTTGTTTTCGTTGCTACTCTTCCATAGCATCCAAAACTGTTCACACTCCGTCCTCTTACCTGTATTTAAATTTAAAACGACTGATTATAGCGTACGAACAGCTCTCTCCAACTCTATCTTACTTCCTGGTGGCAGTGCTACCAAAATATCCCTTAAATTATTTTATGCCTGCTCATGACAATGAAAGAACTGGTCATTTGACGCCCCCTTCCAGGCACGCTGTCCATGGTAGAAATCTACACAACTCTACTCAATTAATCCAACTCACGACCAAAACCAACCGATTCAAGCAAAGTCCAATTCCGTATTTTGTTTCCTTGCTAAAGGTGCAATAATTTCTCCAATTTTGCAATTCCCCCCTCCTTTACTCACCCTCCACAGGGGTGGAGGGTTGACTGGTTTTAGGTGGAGGTTTTTGTGCTCTACCAGGCTTACAACTCACCTTGTAACTTTTATCATGTTTCATCTTTCCTGTGTATTGAATTTTTAAACTGTTTGCCCCACATGAAATTTATGTTTACATGTTTTAATTTCATATTATTCTATAGTTTCTTCAATGTTTTCATCATTTTTAAGTATAGCATAAACTATATGTAATTTGATATTTTTAAGTGTGCAATCTTGATGTTTTATATGATGTAATATTTCTTGTAATTTGGCTATGAGCCACTAGCAGAAATAAAATATAATGAATCTTGAAATCGAATCATGAACCCATACCTGTTTCTTCTGCTACCTCCTCCATAGCGTCTAAAACTGCCCAGACTCTGTCATCCTGCCCGTACTTAAAGTTGGGATGACTATCGTAGCGTATATCTGGGCGGTTTTCTGCATACTCTATTCTGCTTCCAGGAGGCGGCACTGTCATATCTTTCTTAATTTTTCCTGTTAACCAGCCTCTGTAATAGGTATTAAAACAAGTGCATTGAGTTAGCTGTATTGAAAGTGACCGAATAAAGGTATGTTTTTCTGATATGGTTCAGGTATTTAGTCACATCAAACATACCGTCTTGATGAGTTTAAATTCTGTCACTTATTTGATTTGCAACTTTTACCCCATTCAGACACACACAAAAGTCGTCTTAAGTCCATTTTTAATTTCAAACACGACATTGGCGAAAAGTAACTTGACTTATGACTGTTCACACATGCTACGATTTTTGAAGTCGAATTGAAATGAACTTTATTTTTAACATTACTCGTTCCAGGTCAATGCGCTATAGAAGTAAACACGAATTCAAGTCGACTCATGACGACAGGTGTACACACATATAAAAAGTTGTTGGTTGTCGTTGTTAGTAGAGTTACATCGGCTTATAATACTAACGTGACTTAACTTGCTTTTTAGCAAGTTGAAAATTCGATGTAAGACGACGTTTTGAAAGACGACAGTAGACTTGAACTGTTCACACACAACAATATAACTTGAATACGACTAAAGACAACTAAAGACGACTTTTTTGCTCTGTCCGAACAGAGTATTTGTCTTGCAACCAAGTAATTGGTGTCATTCATTTATACGCCATCAGCTACAAAGCAAGAATTATGATGTAGATAATCATGCTAGGACCCTAAAAAGAGCAAATGTCATCAAAGCCAAAAGATAATCAACCGTACAAAATCACTTCTGTGTGGACTAACTATGATATGTAAAGAAGATTATCTGACTTTGCCAGCCATGAAAGGAAATTAGTTCCTCAGCATTTTGTTCATAGTTTGGCAAATAAATAAATTACAAATATAGAGCAAATTGTAACTTTTTCAGAAGCTAAGACCCCTCAACTGATTAGGTCTGAGAATCTCTTCTGTAGGGTTTTTACATCGCATAACCTACAAATCTGGTTATGCCACTTCCCTGCAAGAAGGGCTATAAAAACACACTCAAAGGCTAGTTCTCACTAGCTCGTACCTGTATTATGTGTCTGAGTTAGCGACTTGTCTATTAGGGACTTCCATTAGAGAGAGTGTGGTCTAGCTATTAACCCTAACTGTATTGAGCACTTCTCTGTTTAAATCTCCTTTCTGTTTTTATCTCCTCGACAATCTGCAAGTTAAAATGATGGGTTTCCACCTGGGTTCAAACCCGTGTTCTCTCGCATTCTAACCCAACTATCACTATGTCAAGCAGCGGAGCACGTGCTGCCATGGCAGTGATTTTGTGACCATTGCTAACTCCGGTCTATGACGTATTTGGACTTGGGCGATTTTCCGAACTATACATGTGGATTGTGATTTTTTGATGTTTTGCACTATTAGGGTTAAGCATCCCTGCTTGCCTCACATACTTTATAGGCAGTGGCGTAGCCAGACTTTTTGGTCAGGGGTGGGGGGCAAAGACATTTTGTCCCGATTTTCCTGATTTTCCCCCGGCGTTTGCAAATTTCTTCCCAATTTTTCTCTGAAAAAAAAATCCATTTTCGTACACCTAAAATAAATTCAAGTCGATTTTAAAAACTGACAAGAAAAAAATAAAAAAAGGTTTTATGCGATTTTTGCACATCTTTTGGCACGATTTTCTGCTTTTCCCCAAGGTTTCCTGGGTTAGTTTCCTGTCTAGCAGTCTTGCAGCTGCTCTCTCATTTTTCTTGTCCTTCCTGATTTTTCACATTGCTGTCCTGATTTCCCACTCGATATTTTGTCAGGGGGGCATTCTGCCCCCCTTACCCTATGCTGGCTATGCCACTGTTTATGGGGACTCAATTAATCAAGTGCTTTGCATGATGGAATGATGTATTCTTAAAAATAGTTCCTATAATGCTCCCCTCAAGAACTTCAGGAAAACTTTTTATGATAAGCCCTTTAATCTGTCCATCTTTTTAAAAAGGCAATTGACATTTGAAACAGATAAGAAATGACAATTTCGGTTCATTTTAGCCCCTTATTTTTAACATTTTAGACCATTTGAACAAGAATATTTAATTCACAAAAAACAAACAAACATATAAACTACAAACAAACAAAACAAAACAAACAATATTTTCAAACAAAACTTTTCAAATAAACAGGCAACACATCCAAACCAAGTCCCTGCACTGAGTCCCTTAACCCTTTCCAGTCTGACCACTTTTTCCGCCCCAGGCTGAAGGTATTTTACCTCATGACTTCTTAAGTAAATTTAATTATCTTTAGAAATATTCTTCATAATTCAATGAGACTTCAGCATAATGCACCTTTATGAACTGTACACATTGCCCGGGATAGTGTTTTTGAAGGTAAGAGGCAGTGTAAGCAGTTTTAATTCAGTGTTACTAAATTTTGAAACACTGTTAGTCAGGGCGTCTGGAGGACGTCTTACGCCTGAGCTGACAGTAATTTAGGGCGTCCACCAGACGCCCTACGGCAGGAAAAGGTTAAAAGCTCAAGACAGGTCATGAGTCCTAGTCCTATACCTGGGGTGCACTATTAAACTCACCCTTTCAGCGGGCTCCATGGTAGCACACCCACGCCTTCATTCTTACACACATCAGTTAGTTCTAATTCAAGCTCTCGGTTGAGTAAACTATATTGTGCCTGTAAAAGAAATGCATATGAGGATGTATAATTTTTAGTGATTCTTCATTGGTATAAACTATGACAGAACACAAAGTCTTTGTGTGCCATATCGCAAGCAAACTTTTTCAAAGTGATTCTTCTTCTTTCTGTAATTGCAAGGATATTTCTGAAGAGTTTGGTCACTAATAAAGTAAAAGAAGCATGCATGTTTTTATGTCTATTTCAGAATATTCTTGACTTAGCACAAGTCTCAATTTTGTTTTTCATAGGTAAAGAAACCCATTACAGGTACCTGTTATTTTCTTCTTCAATCAATCTTTGCAGTCCAAGGTCAAGTTCTAACCTAGTTGATTCTTCAGATAAGTAAAACCTTGTTTAAATACAGGCCCATTCCATCACATACATACATACATACATACACAGGGCATTTATTAAAGCGCCATTTCTTTTAGACCACGGCGCTATATTACATAAACATCAAGAAATACAAAGAACAATAAATATGATATATACAGAACAATAAATGAACTACATTGGAAATAAATGTGTTTTCAGGCCCTTTTTAAAAGCAGAAGATGTGGTTGCAGTGCGGATGGGTATTGGTAAATTGTTCCAAAGA
>JXSR01S021349.1:11555-32818 GCA_000969725.1 Ophiothrix spiculata
CCATACGGGCCTTGGTGTAAGTTAGGCCTACTGTTTAAGCATGGATAGTGGGAATTTACCTTTCAGAGAAAACTGTTCAAGCTTGAGAATAAAGAACAACTGAGACTTGGAGCAAGTCTAGCTCAACGGAACCGTTTTATTATGTGCAATACGGATAAAAAATATACCCATGTTGATCATGGGTAATTTTAAAGTAAATGCAATTAATAAATATAATGAATACCAAGTATGTTACTTTGTTTATAGTTCACATTTTATAAATAAAGCAATTCGATTATCGCTTGAGCCTAGAGGTTATCCTTTTTTTAATACAAACACAAAGCAAAAACAACAATAAGATTAAATTAACCATATCAGCAAATGATCAGACAGAACCATGTTTACGAAAAATATTTATACGTATTTTCCTATACTGAAATCTTGTCAATTTCTACAAAATATCATCATAATTTTACAGTATAATTTTATGCTATAGCTATCTGGTGAATGTCGAAGTTTATTAGAGTATATCTAATAAACTCCGAAATACACCCGAGGTCTGTCCGAAATGAATTTCTCAATACTTTGAAATAGCAAACAGATTTTGCGTTTCAAGCACCCGTGTCGTTTCACTGCTACATTTTGGTAGCGTAGAAAATGGGGCCCTATAATGGAACTGCACGGATCAATAACAACAGGTAACAAGAAACATCGATGCAGATGAGCGGGATTCACTTTTAATGAAAGAGTGACAATTCCCAGACTAATGTGTCCACGCTGCTTTCATATTGGTCAAAAGTTGACGCTATGCTATTTCCAATTACCACTTTAATTACTTCTGCTTTTCCAATAACCGTGAAATTTGCAGGATTACATATTTTTACTATAATATAGTTTGAAAATATTAAAACATATATTCATGTTGGGCCGAAAATACCCTGGACTGAAAAAGGTGTTTCGCTCAACTGTATAGTGTGGGAATACATTGACCACCTCTTTGCTGTACAGAAAATGGACAGACAACTTTGCAGGTATTAGTAGTTTCACGCTTTATTGCGATTGTCTAAGTAAGGCGGACCTTAATGCAAAGGGACCAAGTGACTAAAAAGCCCTTAACGCCAGCACGGTCTGTCTGACTCATCAGATGTGAGCCGTCCTATCAAAACACGGTACATGTCGCAACCTACATGTTTCTCATTTCGCCATTCCGATAAATCCCATATTTGAAGATTAATATTCCTTTTTGCTGATGACCAATAGTTTTATATGGCATCATGATCAGTCCAGTAAAAGTCGTAAAAGTACGGTATCAAACTTCTTCGACATACCACCATTTTTCCCCATAAACCATTGCGACGTTATAAAGAAATAAATAAGATATTACATAAACTGAACGGGACAGCTCATCTAACTATAAATATGTTTCATATTTATAGAAAAGATAGTTGAAGTGATCGCATAAGATTTGTATGTGTCAGAATTGTAATATAATGAGCCAGATTTAAAATATACATAAAAAAAAATTGAACGTATTACGTAATAGTTTATTTTTTCCTAATAACTCCACTCAAAATCAAGATATTAAAATTCTGCCTCATACGCTTTTTAGACAAATCCTTTAGCCATCTATTCCACAAGTATGAAACATATACCTTGTTAGATGAACTTTTGTATTTCTTTATAAATTTGCAATGGCTTATGGGAAAAACATGACGTCATGTCGAAGAAGTTCGATACCGTTCTTTTTAGACTTTTATTGCACTGATGATAAGATAAGTCGACAATATTCGATTGATTTTTGATCACCATTTAGCAAGAATTCATCTTCAAGTATACATGGGGTTATAGATTTCGCGAAATGAGAAACCTCTAGGTTGTGACATGTACTGTGTTTTGATATGACGGGTCACAATTATCAGATAAGCAAAAACAGCTGTCACGAATATCGGAGAGATTACGGACATTCTAATCTAAGTGAATACAAAAAAGTTGTTGCGTCACTGAACAACTGTAAAGCGAAATACAAAGTTCAAATTTTTCCATTAACAAACAAAGCACGAGATGAACCTATTACGGTGGTCGTGTTATCAAGTTTAGCTTTTGTTTGAAATCTTTAACCCCGGAATGTTCATAACATATCCAGACGCGCGTCAAAACTACGTGTGAGCATCGCATATTGCGATCAAACAAACTCTAAATTCAGATCTAACAAGTATAAAAATGCACAGAAAGACAGTTGCGATAATCGGCACTGTTGCCGTATCCGCGATCATTATATTGAGTATCGCTATAGCAGTTCCAGTTGCTCTGAATAACAAAGACTCCGAGTCTTCATCAATAGACTTGGCTCGGAAATGGATGACAGAAACGCCACTAATTGATGGGTAAGAGGAACTTTTATATTCAAATTTCTTATCTAATCATTTAAATCGAAAATATTTATTGCATTTTAGTTCAAATTAAGTGACATAAAAATCAATAGTTTGATGTGGAAAATCTCTGGCGCATATATCAGCGAGCTTAATAATGCGCGTTCCGTACAAAAACAGGTAAAATTTGACATTTCTGTTTTCATTCATAAGCCTTTTTCTAAGTGTGTTGGCACGTGCACCTTTAATATAGTACCTCATATTGAATTTCTCCTCAAAGTTGAACGTTGTATTTTAATGTATCATTTGGATCGTTGAAATGACAATGGTTTATTAAGTTTATTAGTATGTTCTTTGAATGTCAATGAATGGAACACAATTATGTGGTAATATCAAATTCAAAAGATTGAACAATGATCTTTAAATTGACCTACGAACAAATTCAAAGTTCGATTAAAATAATAATTCTTAAATCAATGGGCTTACCATATTAATGGCTTAAAATGTCACATATCATAATGGTAGCATTAAATTGATCGACGTGTCTGCAATCACTTTACTGACCACATATTTTGACCACCCTGGTTAATTTTTCTTATGGCTCATTCTTCGATAAAGCGTTCATATTAATAATTATTGGTCTCAGAAATTTTAAAATGTTAAATACTAATATCTCATGAAAAACATACAAGATCATAAAACTCTGATGGTTTCTGAAGAAGAAACAGTGCATGGGAGATTTTAAAAAATGCTTGATTTTTGTTAACCATTGTTTTCCCGCCTCTTTAAGATAACGTATCTGTCGTTACGTATCTGTTTGATTCTTTTCTAAATCGTACGTTAATGGGCAAAACTTCATACTTACAGATTTTTACACTCGATGAGTAAGCACTTTCAATAGGTAAATATAGTATTCCCCTTTATAATGCATTGCATTTCTACGAGGGTAATAAAATGTACATAACGTATCTTTTACGGCACAAGCGTAACATATGGCTTTTTTTGACATTAATATGATTGACAATTTTTACTTTAAAAAACACATTTTTGTTTTCCAAATATATTATATAACACCAAAGCCAGTCTGATTGAACACATTTGATAACATCCATCTACCTCATTATTTTAACACTTTCTTGACCATTTGAACAATGATAACGTATCTGTTGGCATTATTGGCGACCTGCAATCAAAAAGCTCTTGTAATAAAATAATGACCCGATGTTACAAAGTTTTATATTTTTTAATTAGAGACTAAAGCTAGGATTCCTTTTATCCGTTTGCGATGCGGATGCGGTGCGTTTTGCACTGTAAGGGTACTGGTAGTGGTATAATTTATAGCACACGATTGAATGGAGATGAATGGTATCAGGTTGAAAGCTGAGATTCAATTTTGTCCGTCCGGTTTTAATGCGTTTTCATTTCAGCATCTTCTCTAATTGAAAAGTTTTCGCATGACCAAAACGCATTCAAAACAGACGAATCGCTCCAAGGACCGATTCAAATAGCCGCACCGCAAACGGACCGGATAAAAGGAATCACTCTCGTTGAAAACCATTATATCGATTCAAAACACACTGCATGAGAAACGGGCGGTCAAAATTGAATCTCAGCTTCAACTTAATCCTATTCAATCATAAGCTTTAAATATACTACTACTAGTACCCTTACAATGCAAAACGCACCGCATCCGCATCGCAAACGGATAAAAGGAATCCTAGCTTAAAGCTTTTGAATGCGTTTTGGTCATGCGGAAACTGTCAATTAGAGAAGATGCTGAAATGAAAACGCATTAAAACCGGACGGACAAAATTGAATCTCAGCTTTCAACCTGATACCATTCATCTCCATTCAATCGTGTGCTATAAATTATACCACTACCAGTACCCTTAGAGTGCAAAAACGCACCACATCCGCATCGCAAACGGATAAAAGGAATCCTAGCTTAACACTGACTTCATAAATGAATACATTGTACGTGACCCACATGCAAGTGAAAAGAGTGGGGATACACTGTATAGAACGCAACATGGCTGGCGACATGGGTAAAAGAAGGGTAATGCATTTTTCGATTTATATTTTTGGCTATTTCCATAATATTATATAATACATATTCTTGGATCAAACCAACCCTTCTCCGTTACATTTCAAACATGTACAAAATTTAAGATGATTATCTAAATACCAGGGTATAAAATCTTTCATTTATTGAATCTGAACTTTAAAAAAATGAGATTCGCGCGAATTACAATTTAGACGAGCCTTAAATGGGCAGAAAATAACGTGTTACCTTATAAAATTGCGTTTGTTAGTAGTACGTAGTAGCAATACGTAGATATGCAATGGGAACTTAATTCATTTACACATTCTCTGTCAATATCTGATATCAATTTATCAGTGTTTAAATAGTTCATCAAATAACTATAATTACGAAGATGATAGCGTTTTTATCTTTTTAATGAGTTTTATCTTTTTAATGAGTTGTTATATAGTGTTTTACGCCTAAATAAAGAAAAGCTTATCGTCATTTAAAACCTAGATAAAGTGATAAAAACGCATTAGCACAAATCCGGAATTTTGCAGAAGAGTAAAGGAAATATAAACCCATAAAAGAGGTTAAGTGATAAGATAGGGTTTAGAGTTAAAATGAAATTTGTTATTTAAGTACTTTTCCAGCAGGTTATAGGTAAATATAAGTTTATAAATGAAATAAAATTTACTAAATCCTAAATTTTTAATCTCTTAAGCATACGGATGTTAGACTTAAAATCCCGTCGCATTCATGTTTTTCTTGTTCCTATTCTGTGAGCAATGTACTCACAAGTCATACTTGTGGAAATGTTTGGCTTATATACTTAATATACTAGTATATAAAGATTTTCTTAGACGGATTTTTCTATGGTGTGCTTAACCATCGCGTCGTCTTCCTGGGCCTTTTGTTTGTAACACGTCTTCCTGAGGGGGGGGAGGTACCATAACCCCTTGATTTTGAACTTGGGACCCCCAAAATTATATTACTTGGTAATATAGTATAGGGTATTGTCTCCTCGTTCCATTGATACCAAGATCATGAAAATCAGTCGAGGCGTTACGTAATTATGACGTCACAAAGTATTTCCGTACCGAAAAAAATCGACTTTGGGCAAAAATGGCCACTTTGTCAAAAAATCGTTATAAAAGTTCTAAATGTCCTAGGTTCGTCGTATTTTTTGGTAATAAATAAAGGAATTGACAATTCTAACATGTCGTGTTAGTTTCATGTCAATTTCATGCAGATATTTTTCAAAATGGCGATTTGAAATTTTTCGGGGTGGTAACCACCCACCCTCGGACTTTGACGGTCTACAATAAGCCCATCTTAGATGGTACCCACGATTTGTTTCATCAAAATGACTGCAAAGGATGCAAAAACAATTACCTAAATGTTCAGGGTCGCTTTATTTTGCGTTTTGGTGCAATTGGCGATCATCCTTTAGGGGGGGGGGGGGGTGGTAAGACGAGGGTTAAGCTTCAATGAGACTATTTTATATTAAAAGGTAACTCGTTTACTTATCTTATAAAGCTATTTACATCATGCAACGACTGCATGTCTTTGGTAAGATTATGACAGCTCATTACATACACCTAAGCTGAGAGAGAAATTAGTGGAGTTTGGCTTTGCCATCAGATCGTAGAAACATACATATATTTCAGGAAGTCATGTAAGAAAATTAAATTTGGGTCAATAATTTACGTACCAGGTATATCCTTTAGGGTTGCAAAGTGTTTATCGAGTAAGTGTTGAATGTAATTTGACAACGTATACAGGGGGTGGATACGCTTTATTTTTCCATTTTAAATATTTAAAATATGCATCAGGATGTTATTATTTGAATTTCTTTCCCCCCCTTTTTTTTATAAACATTTGTTTCTTTTCTTTCTTACAAGAGAAAAAAGATCACAGCCCCGTGCCGGGCGCAAACCAACGCCAGCATCCCATGATAGATTAAAGTCCAACGCCCTAACCTTTCGGCCACGAGTCCAGTTGACAATTTATGTTTTAAAATATATTTATACATGAGGCGAACACTATCGCGGCTGGTAAAATCTGCTCCATAAATTTTGCGCTGGTCTATTGCGCATGCGCATGTCATTAGTGTTATCTTTCACGATAATTTTAAAACTAAAAAAAAATCAATTTCGTCCGAAGATGTATACAATGGTACCAATTTGAAGCTGACAGTCGTCAACTCGATTGAGGACGCTTAACACAAAAAAGTTCCAACCTGGCTTGTATCAGTACATTTTTGGCTCCTATGACTACTTTTTATGATGACAAATGTAATGTATGTGGTTATGTTATATATTTTAATAGAGTGAACATGGAGGGAAAAAAACTTCACTGTTCAGTTGCGTTTATACTCGCTGCTTTGAAGCGTCTGTAGCAACGAGGGAGATAATCCAAAAATAGGCTCGATGGGTTCCCGCATGCATGTATTGTAGTACCATGGCTGTGAAGAGTATCTTACGTACAATAATTGTACTGTAAAATACTCTTCATAGCCATGGTCCATACCATAAGGCATAAACAAATAGCTAAAGGGCGTTTGGGAATAGAAAAAAAAAATCAAAATTCATAACTTGGTTATCTGACTTGTCGTTATTAAGAGTTTTTGCTTCGGTGTTTCTTTTCTTCCTGGAAATGAATCCAATGCGCATTAATCCCACATTACGCAACACAACAGCATTTATTGAATGCCTTGCTCATTTTCTTCATGCAGTCACAATGATTTACCAATCAAAATGAAGAGGGAAGCTAATAATCAATTGCAGACATTTGATTTAAACGAAACACCACAATGGGATATAACCCACACTGACATACCACGACTAAGGAAAGGTCTCGTTGGGGCACAGGTATGCTAACTTGCCATGTACCTAAGCATTGATTCCTTTTAATGACGAGATGCAATTGAGTATTGCAATGTTTGTGACGCAATGACCATGATGGGAATTTTAGTAATCATGGCACTAATACAAGAGTTTCTCACATTTTCAGATTTACCTAAAGCGTTTGATACAATGGATCATTAGTACGAGCTTGCTGCCTTGCTGAATCAATCAACAACTACATCAGTTGCTGTTGATTTAGAGTCTGAATACAAAAGCAACATAAAAAATTGCAGACTACCAAAACGCGTACTAACTCTGCTTGTCGACTGGTCTTTTTCTCGTGATTTTGTGTATCTTCAAGTACGCAAGACTAGTCTCTCTAGAACAACCTCAGACTCTCAGTCTTCAATCCGTGACATTTGTAAAACTAAGTACACTCAGCATAATTATGATGGCTTTATTTTTCATGGAAACCATGGTGGAATATTTTTGCCACAACACCAGGGTCATTCACGTCTATAGCATTTATTGTTTATGCATGTCGCAATTGCTTCCGTCATTAGCCAGGAATCTAGCCTTATTCATGTTTGTCAATCTAATTTTACTTCGTGCTTTGTTTTCTTTAGTCACAACGATTTACCATGGCAATTGAAGAACAGCATAGACAACCGTATATCAACAATTGATTTAAATGAGGAACCAAGTTGGAATCCTACACATACTGATATACCTCGATTAAGAAAAGGCCTTGTAGGGGCCCAAGTGAGTAACATGGATCCATTTGCTCGCATGATAACTTCTTATTTCTTAACATGTATTATTTTGATCACACGATAACTTATTATATGGGAGGTTCTGATGTAGTAGTATGTTAGTCCCCCGTTCTTTTTGTCCGGGTTGTACAGTATAGGCTAACAACTCTCACGCAACAATAATTTCACGGTTTACCCCCGCTATGGTGTATGGAAGGGGGACTCAGATTACGTTTACACCTGGTTCAAATCCCGGTCAAGGCTTGCAAGGGAAAGAATAAAGATTTGCGCTCGTTTCACCTCGCGTGAACTAAGAAATAATTTATCATAACTTTTTTTTTTATTTCAGACCTCATCAGAACGTGCACCAACAAATTCACGATTACAATCTTATAACTTGAGAACAAACCATCACTCAGTGGCATAAAAATGAAACATAAACATGTGGGAAATCATGCACTAACGTTACATCACACTTTAATATACTATTGTTCACTTCACGTTGTAGTTTTATGGTTGAATTGTATCTTGGACACAAGAGTGTTCCAATATTAACTGAAATATTGCAAAACTTACCTTAGTTGTATTTATTGGTTAAAATCTAACTATACATGCAGAAATAAGAAGTTGTATGAAGCCATTGCAATCACTCCATGCTACTAACAAGCAAAATCACCAGCTTAATTCCGTGCAAATAACTAATAATTTAACACATAACTACTGTAAATCGGTAAATTTTACGATCTATGTTTAAAATGTTTTTTTCTCCGTGTACTTATGTAATAACTGAACACAACCAATGAACTTTATCAGATCGTGAAAATCATAGCCCATAGTTCATATTCTGTATTGCTTATAAATTTATTAAGTAAAGTAATCCATATAAATTAATGAATTGTATTATTGTTTAGGACTCTTCCTTTACAGTCCCTGGGTATTTGGATTTCGGTTGGGTACCAATGCGCGGCCGGAGATTTTGACTACCGCCCGATATGTAAACCTGAGAAAGCAAAAAAATGCTTCTTATTTGTTGAACAACCTTTTTTTCACAAGTCCGCTAACTCACGCTTTCTTTTATTTTCATCACCAAAACATTATTTATATTATTTTTTGTCTCACAGTTCTGGGCTGCTTATATCACGTGCGATTCTCAATACAAGGATTCCATAAGGCATGTCTTGGACCAAATAGATGTAATAAAAAGAATGTGTGACATGTATCCAGAAACGTTTGAGTTTGTTACTAGTTCTCAAGGTATTGTGAAAAGTGGTTTTCAGATTTTATGAAATGACGATACAAGTTGCTTAAGGGAAGGTTTTTAAAATTAAACATGCTAGACACTTCATATCTGGTGTTAAGGACACTTGGGATGAGTAAAAGTCAAAAATGCAAAAATTAACTAATTTGCATATTTAATTAGCGACCATCTTGGATTTCCAGGTGTCGGATTTAAAAATAGTTCAGGTACGCAACCGAACATGCTAGAGAGCTAGGTTTTTTCTTTTATGAAATGGAGAGTAGGAATAAACTAAAAAAATGTAGGTATTAGACTTTTTAAAAATACAGTTAGTTTTTTTAATATGATCAAAAAACCGAAAATGTTATTTTTGGCTCAAAAAGAGGCGCGGCATGCAAAAACGAAATAAAATATCAAAATTCTGATTCCTTAATTTTTAAAAAAATATTATAACGATCATTCAGTGAAAATTTCATTAAAATCCATTGCAAAATGGTGTACCTATGCTATTTTGAAATGGTAAAATCGTGTTTTTTGAATAAATGCATTTTTAGTCTAGAAACACTTATTTTAATAATTATGCAAATTAGGTTAGTAATAATAATGCACAGCATATGCAGTGTGCAAGCAACTGAATTAATATTATTAATGACACTTATTTCACGATGATAGCAGATTTACTTTTTGAGATATGAATTTTTAAAGAAATATATTAAATACCGCCGCTTGAAAAAACCCAATAAAATACATAGTAAATATCGCAGCTTGGAGAACAATATAAAACATAAGAAAATACGCACATTTTGGCTGAGACGTCGCATTCAAATTGCTGTAACTTTGGAACCGTAGCTCCGATGTAAGTGGAATAAAGGTCATCTGGCTCAGAAAATATTGATCTTTTAGAAATGCCAAAAACTACATGTTTTTGGTGCAGACCTTCCCTTAATAGATATACATCTCACAAAGTGTCCGGTTTACTCAAGTGTAGATGGAATACTAGTCCTGCGTTCTTATTGTCCGGATTGTACAGTGACGTATAGGCTTACAGCTAAAAGACATTTGGGCAATATCTGTTGAATTCAGCAATCGTGAATTTACCATCTAAATACGGGATCTTAATATACCCAAAGCTAGGATATTTGTCACAGATACCCTAAACAATGATTTTGGGGAAAAAAATACCTTAAGCACGAAACATTGACACTGATATAAAGTACACCATAATTAGACTGTAATACATAAAAAAACATAAACGAGGACCAACACCTGTCGAAATGTGAGTAGAAATGAGGGCATAAAATGAGTAGTTGTTCTAAATATACCCTAAGAGGGGTTGCCTAGGAAAGGATATACCCTATAGTTTTGAAATTATTGCCTTTTAATAAGTATGAGGATCCTATAGGATCATAGTTTTGCTTGTCTCAACTACCCTTAATCCTTGATTTAACTCACGCGGATAGTTACAAGATTAATTCTTAGTGGTCTCAGTGATAAATCAGTAATTTGATTGAATTTGCGCAATTAATAATTCTGTCTATTTCAGGTATAAGAGAAGCATTTGAAAATGGTAAAATTGCATCACTTATCGGTATTGAAGGAGGCCATAGCTTTGACAGTCAATTAGCAGTACTGCGCATGCTCTATGAACTCGGAACAAGATATATTACTGTCACTCATAGTTGCAACACACCATGGTAAGTGATTATTTCGATTCGCTCAATCTTTACAATAGTAGGCATTAGGCCACGGACACTTAACTGTAGTATTAAGCTCCTCACTGTTTTAGAATGCGTGGAGAAAAAACACATTAAAAGGACTAGCCTATCCCAACCCGAATTCTACATACACTGTATTGCACTTTAATCCTACCATATATCAACTACGGTAACCTCATAAGGGGGAAACACATGTAAATTGTATATTGATAAGTTAGTTAAGCTTAAAAAGTGGGCAATCAGAACTGTGTCAAAGAGTCACTACAGAAGTCATACTGGACCATTATTTGCTGATAACAATGTTCTCACAATTAACGATTATGTATACTTTAGAACTAGGACTGTTCATGTACAAATATTCTGTTAATGAGCTTCCTGACGCCTTTAAGAATTATTTCACAAAACGCTCCGATATTCACGACTACCCAACAAGATATGTCAATGACCTTAATATAACAAACAACAAAAAAATTCTCAGATCAAGAAATTCGTTCTAGCGGCCCCATACTTTGGAACTCGCTCCCTAAATTTTTAAAAGAATCACAAAATGTCAAACATTTTCGAAATACACTTAAACGATCCCTAATTCAACAGTACTCATAGTTTTACATTGTAAGAAATTTTCTGAATTTATTTCATGTTCTCTTTTCTTGTTTCTCGATTTTTGAGTCCGTCCTTGTCCTGTCTTGTTAGTAGTCGTTTTCATGTGTGAAGTCAATTTCTGTTTCATAGGGGTAGACTTTTTACGGGCCGTTCTTGCCTTCCAGCCTACTCCTCCATTAGTTTTGTTTTTTATTTAATGTGTTTTGATGTTCTCTTGTGTGTTTTTAATGGAAATAAAGTTGATACTAGATTCCACCTAGAATTAAATATTTATGGAAATGCTCTAAACAAAGCTTAAAAGTATAGTAAAATCCAAAAAGTGCAAAAATTTACACACACATGGCTTAAATTAAGAGAGAATTAATGTGCAATATATCATTCTTTGATGGTGGTGTGTTTCTTAAATACTAACTTTTGTACCTCAGATGGATTTACCAGATAAAAGATCAAACAAAGCTCCTGGAGATAATTTACAATATATTAAAAGGGAAACAATTTTATCAAAGCTAATTTGTTTGGTTATCACAAGTGTAGAAACAAGATTTTTATCAGTTTTCAAACTAGAAACACTGTTTTAACACCACTTTTTGTCTCCGGCGACAAAAATTAAAGTAGGTAAAGAATTGCTATTTTCTCCAATAGTCCTCACAATCATGGAAAACCACTTGTAGGTTATATTATTATAAACATGTTCTATCGATTCAAGTTAAAAAATATGCAGGTAAAAATTAGTTGGAAGAATCTAGGCCAGTCCCTTTAACAATTAACAAGAAGGTGCTGACTCCGATTCAGCAATAGGGCCAAATGCTAATTCTTCCTTAAGATTTATTTATCTCTGCTTAATAGTTATCATGAACCTTCACTGCAAAGGCGCAATGACCAAAGCAAAATTTTCCAATCTGATTTGTAAATTTAATTTTTCAATTTGCGTATATCACTGACTGCAGTTCCTCTAACTAACAAAGATATTTGCAATGACAGTAACTACAAAAAGTTATTGCAATTACTACAGTTACATAGGGTCAATTGAATTATAAAAATAGGGTTTTGTGTGCCGGTTTTCAATAATTAATGTTTTTATCGATTTAGTATCATGTACTATGCCAAAAATTGTCGTCACTTATATTCACTCTTCTTGGTAGCATGTTTCAACTTGCCGGAATGTGCATAATATGTGCATAGAATGTGGCTGTCGAGGCGGTAAACACAAGAAACGTCCGATTAACGCTGCAATAAATGAACGATTATCTCCTGTCAATAAACCAAGGGCAATTAACACAAAGAATCTTACATATGTTAAACTGGAAAGCAATTCAAGAAAATCTTTTGGCATTCAAGTTGCAACTTGGAATGCTAGATCAATTAGAGCCAGGAACATATCGACAATTTTATGTGATTTTGTGATTAATAACAGAATTGACATTCTTGCATGAATCGAAACTTGGTTAACCGATAGTCACAAAGACAACCTTGTTTTGGCAGACATTGAAAATTCTCTGCCACACTACCGATTTCTACATCTTGATCGCAAACACAGAAAAGATGGAGGCCTTGCTGTCCTTATCCGCGTATGGTCTTAAAGTTCGTCACAATGACATTTGTGAATTTAGGTCAATGGAGTGTATGGACTTGCATATTTCATCAGGACCTACATCTTTTCAATTAGTGATTATTTATCGTCCATGGCCTACCAAAAAGAATAAATTGACTCTTCCTATGTTCTTCGAAGAATTTTTGAACATCTTAGAACTTCATAATTTGCAACAGCACATCCACGAACCAACCCATATAAACAATCACACTCTTAATCTCGTAATATCAAGGAAGAATAGTAGCCTTGTCAGCTCTCCAACTGTTACCAGAACACTACCTTCTGATCACTTTGTTGTGAAATGTATCGTTGACATTATTCGTCCTGGTCCAAGCTCCAAGCGTGTTAAGTCGCGTCACACTCGTAAGATTATCAGTGACGATTTTTGTTGTGATATCAAGTCATCGTGGGAACTTTGCCAACTATTTAACACTTGGACTCTATGATGGGCCATTATAACAACGTCCTTTCTGAAACTCTTGATAAACACGCTCCTCTGTTGGAACGCACTGTGATATTACGTCCTCATGCCCCTTGGTACAATGAATCCCTGCACTTGGCTAAACAAGAACGCCGACGGTAAGAACGCAAGTGGCAGAAATCAAAACTTTCTGTGGACGAGGAGTTGTACAAAGATCAATGTCAGAAATACAAATCTCTCTTGATTAAATCAAAGACTGATTATCATACTTATAAGATCGCTGAAGCCAGTCAACGAGATCTTTTTCGAGTCATTGACAATCTTTCTACTCCAAAAACAGCTAGGAGCACTCTCCCAGAACACTCTGATCCAAAGCAGATGGCTGATTCATTTGCCCAGTTCTTCAGTGATAAGATTGACAACTTACAACACCGTCTAAAAGCGGATTCCCCTCCAATCTCAGTTGAAATAGATGAGTCGTGTACATCTACGTTTGTTAACTTCAACTCTGTGTCTGAGGAAGCAGTATTAAAAGCAATAACTTCAGCTTCTGTCACATCATGTCCTCTTGATCGGCTACCTATTGACATCTTCAAAGATTCCTTGCACGTACTTTTGCCTACAATTACGAAGATCGTGAACATGTCTCTATCTTCTGCAATTATCATTCCTCTTCTGAAAAAGTCTACTCTGGATGCAAACAGTTTCTCCAGCTATCGTCCTATTTCAAATCTCCCTTTTCTGGGAAAGCTGATTGCTGTGAGTCAATTACAAGATTATCTTTCTGACAATCAACTCCACTCTCGAATGCAATCGGCCTATAGGCCATTTCATAGCGTTGAAACCGCTCTTGTGAAGGTTCAGAATGATATTTTGACATCGCTTGATACATGGAAAGAAGTATTGCTTGTTCTTCTAGACTTAAGTGCTACATTTGATTTGATTGATCATAACCAACTGTTAGATCGTCTTAATTTGAAGTACGGAGTCAACGGTCGGGTGCTGCACTGGTTTTCATCATATTTGAGTGACCGAACTCAATCTGTTGTGATTGAAGATGTTTCATCTGATCCGGTTCACTTGCGCTGTGGAGTTCCGCAAGGTTCCGTGGCGGGACCTTTAGCTTTTACGATGTTTAGTGCACCGATTCAATCTATTGCTGAAGCACATGGTGTCAATTGTGTCGTTTACGCTGACGACACACAGTTGTATTTACCTTTCACACCAGGTGACCGTGAAGTTGCAGTTAAGAAGCTTGAAGCCTGTATCGCCGATATCCGCTCTTGGTGCCAACAGAACAAGTTAGGTCTTAATGACAACAAGACTGAGCTTGTTTATTTTCAGTCGAAGTTCCATTCTTCATCCTGGATACCATCTGTTAAAATAGGAGATGCATTAATCAAGCCATCACACGAAGCCCGTAACCTGGGAGTCATCATGGATTCGTCACTCAATCTGCAATCACATGTTGATAATTTGTATCGAAGTGCAATGATTGGCATCAGAAAGATTGCCCAAATTCGCCATGACCTCTCACAAGACATCACCGTGAAATTGGTACAAGCTTTTGTAACGTCGAAATTGGATTCATGCAATTCACTGCTCTTCAGTTTGTGTGAACGCGACCTGATGAAGGTTCAACGAGTCCAAAACACAGCTGCTCGTCTTGTTCTTCGTATTCGACGACATGATCACATTACACCTGCCCTGGAGGATCTTTATTGGTTACCAGTTCGACAAAGAGTTGTCTACAAAATTCTGTTGCTCAAGTACAAAGCGCTTCATGATTCTTCCCCTGTGTTTGAGTGTGATATTTTCCAGCGTTATGCTCCTTCGAGATCGCTCTGCATCAGAATCTCGCTTAGTATTCCCAAAATCTTCAATGAAAACATATGGAGATAGATCCTTCGCATATGCTGCGCCGTTGTTGTGGAATAGCCTCCCTATACACATTCGCAAAGCTTCGTCTCTCGGAATTTTCAAATCTCAGTTGAAGACATATTTATTCAAGCAATATTTTCATGCCTAATCATGCTTTTTGTGCTTTTATATTTGCGTCATGACTGAGGGTGAAGTGCTGGTAACCTCTCCCTTCAGTTCTCAAAAGCACTTTTCATTATGTATGCATCTTCTACTTTGCGCATGTTTCATTTGTATGGGATCGACCATCATCCTTAGTCTTATATTTGCCTTTGAAAAGTATCCGCGTCGATTTCACCAGCTTGTCATCAGTTTTCATCGTGCATGTATTTTTATATTCTGTGTTTATAAATTCATTTATTCTGTACGACTTTGGGTGATGTGCTGGTAACCTCTCCCCTTAGTCTTTATTTTTTACATTGGATGTCTTCGTCACCTTGATCTACCTCGCCGAATCTACTGCACTGACAATATATTTGTGGCTGTGTGCAATTTCAAATTTGCAATATCTTCCCTGTTTTAATTGTGTATTTTGACTGAGGGTGATGTGCTGGCAACCTCTACCCTCAGTCCAGGGATTGCAGCTTATTTTCGTTCATCTCTAGTGCAATCTTGTGCAGGACTCTTATATCATGGATATCTTCGCTGCAAGATTATTTTTAATAACTTGTTAATTGTTTATAATTTGTATTTTTACATGCCTTCACGTGACCATTTTAACTCACTGTATTATGTTTGCTAACTTTAATATATATTTTCTGTATATTGAAATATTTCTTGTGCTTTTTAATCATTATTTTGCGTCCTTCTGACAACGTGTGTCTTGGACGGGTGCATGCTTCGTTTTGCATTGCTCTTCTGGTTTTTCTTGGGCATGCTGTTTTGTGCGTCCTCCTTGCCATGCACTTGAATCATACATCCGCTTGTTTTTTAGTCGTTCAGTTTTGTTTTTTGTAAAGCGCATCGAAGCCTTGCATCTTGCGCTCAATAAATCTCCTTTATTATTATTATTATTATTATTAATATGTAGTTGAAGAAAGTTATAGATCAATGCCAACTTTTCTTCAGAATTTTTCTTTTTATCGAATTTTGAAAGGATTCTTATCAGTTTCTATTTTTGACTGACAAAGAATATGTATACAACGTGTACACAAGTTGCCCAAGAAGGCGACCTAATGTATATTATTTTCCCATTAGGGCTGATAACTGGAGAGTGGATTCTGATCAGGAACCAGTTTTTGATGGACTGTCCGAATTTGGCGAAGTAAGTTATTTCATTTACTTGTTTTTCAGCATGAGTCTCCGGATTGGGTATACCACTCGGTAGTATCAGTTCTGATCTCGTATACTAGTGTGTATCGTTAAAGCTTTATATCCTTGTACCTATATTCAGTTCATCTATCTCCCAACTTTAGATATATATAGTATATTAGATAGATGGTTGCAGCAGGAATGCTCCTGAACTATGGGTTGTCTCGTATAATACTGTTTATATGTTTGTGTTGTACCGGAACCTTCTGCCACGGTATTTGGTTATTAAAACTCTCGGTTTATCTGAGAGGCCGAATAGCTCAGTGGTAGAGCGCTCGCGCTGCAAGCGAGAGGTCCCGGGTTCGAGTCCCTGTTCGGCCAGGATTAGTGTCTAATTAAATGAAATCCTGGCCTGTTTGTGATTTGTCTCATTGTTATTAATGTTCTAGTGTACGATGCGTATTTCTCCATTTCTTTATACCACTCAAGTTTATCGATTCGTTGATAACAAGGAAACTTTCTTTGCCTTTTCATTTCGGTTTTTTACCTACCAAAAGCTTTTCAGAAAAGCAAAATCCTTTTAATGTGCATTAAACTGATTTGAGCCTATCTGATACGTTTACAAACTTGTTAAGCATATTAAAGTGTTGGTTTAGTACAGTTGGTTTCACCTGAAACTTAACCTTTTTGAACTATATTTTTCATTAAGAATTCAATTTGGACATCCGGGCACTTGTCGGAACCTACATGTTTCTCATTTCGTGCATAAAACTGAATGTTTCTTTTTACTTGAGAGTTTAAAATGACATGTCCACAAGATGTACAGGATATGGGTTGATATTTGATCTTTAAATTTGCCCAAGATGGTAAAATAACTTACTCAGACTCGAGCACAATAACATTTATAATGTTTTACCACGAAGTAAGTAAAAAGATTCGTATAAAAGTAAAAAGATACGTATAACTAGACGCAAGAAGTCTTTGCATCAAGACTGATAGGATATATGTGGCCTATATTGCATAACTCCATGCAGATAACACTGTAGGTCACAACGTACCTTTTTAGAAAGATCGATATTGTATTAGTTTATTATGGCATTTCATCCTAAAAAGACATTTTTGTATGCAGCACATTCTTGTGCTTCATTTTAAATAAACATGGTAAACAAATGTGTCACGGTAAAAAGAGTATGACTTTTTTTTCTTTGTAAATGGGGCCAACTTCCCCACTGGATGGGCCAACTCAGTTGGACCCTTTTGACAACATTTTGTTTTATTTTCTATATTGTTTAAATACGATAAGCCGCATAGTCTTAGTAATTTTACGCATCACATAGTTCGGGCATAAACAGGGAAATCTTTTAGACAGTCAATGATGCGTATTTTGCTGTAATATACGTGTGTAAATATAATTGTTATGATATACAGGGTGTCCCAGAATAAACCTTTCAATCTTTGCGAGCAATTTTCATGGGTTTAACGGATAGTCAGAAAGTATGTAAAGATTGTATTTTATAGCCCATGAGTTGAACTTTTAGATACCGTTTGTTTTATTTCAATCAGTAGTATACAACAAAAGTTATGTTGTATCAAACTTTTGGTCGGATTTTTGTCTGGTCCAATTTCATGATTATTGGCCATAAACCAAGGGTTTTCAGAATAGAATAAAAATGAGTCACCTTGGAAAACTTATCATATCTGTCTTATTTTTACATCAAATTTGTTCATTTTTTCAGCATAGATAAAAGAAAGCATGTGCGTAGTAAATAAGTAAACATCGTTACGGTTGAATGAACAGATCAATTACAATACTCATTAGAGCTTCATTTAAGGGGAACTTACAAACTCGTGAAATTGGACCAGCAAATTTTACGTTCAATTATTTGACAAAGCATATCGATTGAAATGAAACAAACGGTATCTAAAAGTTCAATTCATGGGCTATAAAATGCAATCGTTACATACTTTCGAACTATCCGTTAAATCCATGAAAATTTCACGCAAAGATTGTAAGGTTTATTCTGGGACACAGTAGGGAGCGCAAAGTCTGTGATTCGTCTCTGAGGCAGGTCTATAATGTACACATATTGATTAATTAGCTATTCTTCGCAGCATTTATTTCATAAAAAACATTAGCCATGGAGCTTTCGCCTAGCTCGGATGGTGTGTTTCGAATGATCAATGAGCTCCATCTAGCGGATTAAATTTAATTCCGTCTGATTATAGTACAATTGAGGTGCATTAAAGATGTATTATACTCTATAGTTTCAAAAAACAAAAACAAAAACAAAAAACCCAAAAAACACCGTACTCTGGATTGTCAAGAATTGTTATTTAGTTATTTTTAGTGTAATTAAAGTATTGTGCATGATCTACTCCATGGGCGTCGCTATAGGGGCGGCCGGAGTTTTGCTGTAAAAAAATCACTATTTCTGGTAATGGGTGAAAATTGCTAAATTGAAGCAACAGATACCACAATCGATGCACAAAACCCCGTGAATAGTGTTTCGAAATTCAAAAATGTTCTAACTGCACAGGGGGTACATCCTACTCAGACACCCCTTAAAGATTTTATTGTACTGTTTAGTGCAAGTGTCTGACGTTCTTTGCCTAGAAATTGATGGAAAAATGCTAACTAAAGGCACCTGGTAGCAAAATCACACCAAATCGTGTGAATGTGTTTTCGAAATTTTAAAACAATTTCTAGCTACTGAAAGGGGGCACATTCCCCCAGAAACCCCTTTGTATGTTTAATCCACTGTTCAATGCGAGTCTTGCCCAGATGTTGATTGGAAAAGGGTTCTTGAAGCATCAAGTAGCAAAATCTATGTAACAATTATTTCAACAACTGCCTTGCCCAGATGATGGAAACAATGTTAACTTGCAGCAACCAGTAGCGAAATCCATGCACCAATCGAGTAATTTGTGTTTTGAAATTTCAAAAAATTTCAAACTACTAAGGGGGCACATCCCCATCAGACACCACTTTGTATGTTTTGTCTACTGTTCAACGCGAGTCTCTGGAGTGCCTTGCCCAGATGTTGATGGGAAAAGGGTTCTTGAAGTATCAAGTAGCACAATCTATGCAACAAATCGAGTGTTGGTGCTTTATCAATTTCAAAATCTTCTAACTCTTCAGGGGGCACACCCCTCTTGGAACGCCCCTGATATACCCCCTCAGACACCCTCTGTCAGACACCCCACATTGAACACAAACTTGGCCGACCCACTTTCAAATACTTGTGAACATGGATCCGACAGTCGTCCCAATGTTGTGCCTAATGGACCAAGTGTTAACTATACAAATGATCCAAGGAACAATAGATGATGCTTCACCATAATGGATGCATAAATTATTACACGTTTGTTTTATTTATTTTCAGAGGGTTATAAAAGAAATGAATCGTCTTGGTATATTGGTGGATCTATCACATGTTTCAAAAGCGACCATGGTGGATATTCTAAACATGGAGGGTGTTCCTCCTGTCATATTTAGTCATACGTCTGCATTTAGCGTATGTGGTAGTTATAGAAATGTACAAGATGATGTACTTAAGATGGTGGTAAGTTAACTTTATTTATTTTCATTAAACAACCCAATATTGTTATTTTTAACTACTAAATCAGATGTACAACAAAAGGATGTGAACTGTTTGTTTTGTGTTAGCTTGTTTGTTTGTTTCTTTTTTAAACGGGATACCATTCGGAACACGCTTTGGCCTTAGCGGACTGTAGCTTGAGCCAGGCTAAAAAAGCCTATATAAGCGTGCTGGCTAAGAAGTCAAGGATACAAAACAGATTGAAGAAAGAACTAGACAAAAGACGCCACTCCCAACAAGCAACTAACAATTTATTTATAGCCCTCTTGTGGACATGAGAGAAGAAATTTTTGATCTAATCCCACATTCGCCTTATATTTGAAATTCATGTCACGGATATACATAACATAATGCTTTAGAAAAAAATCGAAACAAATCTTATTCTTAAAAATTCTACAAGGTACTAAAATATTCTCTAATACCCTCAAAGTTTGATCAAGAAAACATTTATAGTTCGTTACCATTGTTTCTTGTTTAGCGGAGAATACATGTTACATTCAACATGGTGTATATTTTACAATGTGTTGTTTACATTAGTTACTTACTAGGAACTTCGAAGGCGAAACCTATCCTATTTTTCTTTCTCTGTTTTTACTCTCACACTTTTCTGTTCTGGTATGTTTTCTTTGCTTTTGTAGAAAGAGAATGGAGGTGTTGTTATGGTTAATTTTTACACTCGCTACATTAATTGTCCACCAATGAATATTACAGATGACCCAACATACGCAACATTAGCTCAAGTAGCGCGTAAGTATGCCAGATGACCTAACATATAAGCTCCAGTAGCGCGTAAGTTTGTCAGATGACCCAACATACGCAACAATAGCTCAAGTAGTGCGTATGTATGCCAGATGATCCAACATACGCAACATAACATTAGCTATTAAAAGTAGCGCATTAGTATGTTAGATGACCCAACATACGCAGGGCGTAGATCCCGCCGGTGGTGGGGGA
>JXSR01S021351.1:2331-23294 GCA_000969725.1 Ophiothrix spiculata
TGGCCTTCCTGACAAGGATCTCCAAAAACTCCAAAGACTCCAGAACGCTTCTGCCCGTCTTGTCACACTGACTAAACGCAGAGATCACATCACACTGGTGTTACAGGATCTCCATTGGCTGCCCATATCAAAGCGTATAGAATACAAGATCCTACTTCTAGTATTTAAGACTTTCCATGATCACTCTCCTACTTACCTTGCAAATTTGCTCAGCCGCTATATACCAGCTCGGACTCTGAGATCCTCATCTCAAGTCTCTTTTGAATTCCCTTTGCAGCGTCCAAGAACAAATTTCTACGGACATAGATCATTCGCCATCTCTGGACCCAAACTCTGGAACATTTTGCCTTCATTAATCAGGAACGCTGCTCCAGTAATGACTACTAGTCAGTTTAAGCGTGTTCTCAAGACTCTACTATTTGAGGACTATTTTGAGTGACTGCATGTGAAAATTAAATTTACCATTTTTCTCCTATTGTCAACAATTGTACTTGATTAATGTTTGTAACAATGTGTATTTGTAAAATTGTATTGTATATTTAAGCATGTACAGCGCTCAGCGGCTTTCTTTGTTATGAGCGCTCAAAAATCTCTCATTATTATTATTATCATTATTTATTTTGCAGTGGCCCGACTATAGCTAATCGCAATGTTTCTTTGAAATTTGTCCGGACATAAAATGATCAGCATAGGCAACAACTTTAATAACAGCAGTGATCAGTTAGTCAGTGACATAATAGACTTTTATAGGCTAGTCATTACCAAACAGTAACTATCAGAGCGGTCGAGCGGTTAGAGCACGTGTCTCGGAATACAGAGGTTGTGGGTTTGAGCCCCGGGTGTGACGGTTTTTGTCTCCTTGTTTTCTTGGGCAAGAAACTTTACTTGCTCTGTGGTTCGAAAGTCACATTAAGCCGTTGGTCCCCTGTATGAATAGATTCCATCATGGGGTATGCATGTCATGCAAGTACAGTGTAAATCAAATCAAATCAAATCACACAAGAGCAATCATAGATAATAAGAGGACAAGGAAAACCCCAAAACTACTACTAGAATTAAAAGTAAACAGCAACAGTGATATCAACAACAACCACATCAAGAACAACCCAGGACAATAAGTCAACAATAATTGTATCTTGATCAAAAACACTGTTGAGAGCAATGCTTACAACATATTACGTGGCACATATGTAACAGCATGTCAAAAATGTGTTATGAACAATGGAATACACACGATTTGAAATCTAAATTACAACTAAAACGATGAATGTTCAATAATAATTGAGGATAGCCATGCTGATTGATCAACACAAGAGAATGTTATCATGGGTTAAGGAAGTGGGAGGGCAAGGGGTGCAGCCGCCCATATTTTCAGTGAGGGGGCAAAGTAGTGAATTCGGCCTCCACTTTCTTACCCCCTCAAAAATAAAATATGACTATTTATGAGTGACAGTGTAATTTTCATTGCAAAATATGCAGGCCTGCCTACATGTAGCCTGCAAAAATGCCAATTATGCAAATTGTAGATCCTGCATATTTCAATTGCTGGGCAAATTTAGCCTGCCATTCTAAACATGCAAAATTACCCTGCATTTTAAACCTGCAAATTTTCCTTGCCATTCTTAACCTGCTCTTTCACCTATACTCACCTGAATTTTAGCCTGCCTCCTTAAGCCCAAAAGTACAAAACAGATACAAATTTAACCCGTCAGAAAATGTAAGCCTGCAGTTTAGATGGATTTTGCCTCCTTGACCCATACTGGAGTTGCCCTGGACCCTCAAGGGGTTCTGTTTGCTTCGCTCATTTCACTTTGTAGATTTTTATCTCCCCATGTTGAAAATATTCCTAAACCTATGTTTATGTATGATCAGGGCTGGACATTAGTGTCTGCCCGACAGAGAAGTTAAGACTCTATGTCCTAACAGAATCATTAGGTCGCGAGTTCAAAACCTGTTACGGCCACTGGGTAATGTCCTTGGGCAAGATTTTTAATCTTTTTTAGTATTGTATATACCCCCCTTTGTATTGATACGTTAATAAATTGTTTTTAACCTATTTCCAATTGATTTTACTTATCTTTTGAATCTATTGTGATCCAAAGTTCCCTTACTGGTCAGTTGGTGCTGTTCTCATTGTTTTTAATCTAAGTTCAGATAGTTTGGCATCATAAGATTGCGATCTAGTTGAGGTGAAATGATTGTGATAATTTCCTTATGACAGCATAATAATATGAAATGATGTCTTTTGATGTGTTTGCGCTTAATAAGAATTGTGTTATTATTTTTTTCTTAAATTCAGATTCAGATTTAAGAGAAAAAGTCAGAGTGAATATCGCGAGCGAATGTTTGGGATAAATTAAATAGAATATCTTGCATTTAATAAATCTGACAGATTTGGTATCAATCAGCCAGTTCTGAAGTTCTGAAGTATAAACAGAAAATAAGAACAAGATCATGTACGATGAACCGCAAGCTTCTAATATAGACACAATTTTTGATAGTTTAACACTTAAGTGCATAAGTGGGGTCCATATGGACCCTGGATATTGTTTTTGGTAAGAAGCGCAAAAACGCAACATAACCCAATAAAGCTGTTTTATGTAATTGTCAAGGTAGGGGTTGCGCATGTTTAGGTGCAAAAAAAATCAAATCCGTCGCATCGCTTTTGAGATAATTAGCACAAAATGGTAAAATGATGGCGCTGTTTAAATTGTGTTTTGTCCCTAAAACTTAAACAAAGCAACTTTTTAAAAATTTTATTTCAGCAATGTACGGTACTTGTAATTATAATCTGCTATTATGAGCCAAATTTCATCGAAAAATTCCTTTGGAAAAGCTGATTTCCAATTTTTTGCGGAAATTTTTTTGGAAAAAATGAAAATTTTACTCGAATTAGATATCTGGCCGCCATTTTGAAACAAAATTACAGATTTTTAATTTTTTTCATTTCATATGATTTTAATTGAGTTGGCGTATCACTGTGTACAGTTTTAAAGATAAATATTGTGGAGACCATTGTTTTTAAAGCGTTCAAAATTCAGGGTCCATACGGACCCCCCTTGTGCACTAACGGGATTCTAAAACACCTTAAGCACTTTTAAAAATTAACGCTTTCATGACTTTTTTTTTTAATGAGGATCATGTCCAACTCTCTACTATATGCAACATCTTTATGCCTATATTTTGTCCTTGTATGTGTTAGTTGTGGTTAGAGCTAAATTATTCTTTTGCATATTCTCCAACAGGGCATGGACGAGGCAATCCTAGGATCAATACTAAAATTAGAAGTAAACAACAAAAGCAACAACAAAAGCAGCCCAAGACAATTAAACAACAAAAGGCAAAGTCTGTAAACTCCTTCAAGAATTAAAAGTAAGCAGCAACAACAAAAGCGTGAGGCAAGTAAGCAACAAAGACAATTCAACAGCAAAAGTAAACAGCAACAGCAGCAAAAACAACAGCAAGAGCAGGTTGAAACAACTAACGAACAAAGCAAATGCAGAACTTCTTCAAGGATTAAAATAAAAAAACAACAGGAAGAGCAGACCAAGACAACTAGCCAACAATGGTATCGAGTTCCAGAATTTCAAGAAGAGCAATCCCAGGGGCAACCCTTACAACAAGCTTCAGTGAGTGGATTGACAACAGCAGACATGTATGAAACAGGTATGTCAAACCTTTGTATAATTCTGACACATACCTTTACCAAAATTACTATATCAAATTTATATTTAAACTGTGTTTCATACATTTTTAATGAATTTAAAAATCATTAGAAATCAATATCTGCTAACTGGTATAATTATGCTATTACATAAACAGATAGATTGCTAAAAATACTGAACAATTCTAGTTGATCTTTGACCCTAAATTTTGTAGGTCAAAGGTCAAATTTTCAAAATGCTCCAATTGACTTGAAATTTGATATGGATGTACTCTAGGACATATTTAGCAATTTAAAGGTGTAAGTTGCTATCTTAGCATGTGTGTAATTTACTTTTAACTAATTGACCTTTTCCTCTGAAATGCATATTGTGAAATTTTAACCTCAGCTTACTTCTTGTTTTCTCTCGAGAGGCAAATGAAAGTATGCAACCCTGGGGATTAGGCTGTTATGTAAATACGAAAGAAATAGAAAATAGGTATACGAAATAATTTGACATTTTTAAATAATGTACTCTTTACTTGCCCAATTGCCTAATCTAATGAATCTTATTAAAAAGTGCACTAGCAAAATCCTATAACAATCTTTCTCTCCCCTGTTATAACCATGAATGTAAGCAATAGGTAAATGCGCATATTGGATTGCGTGTCTAAGTTTGTTGCGTGTGTAACACTGTGCGGGAAAGTAACGCCGCTATAAATTAGGCAGAAAACCTGTAAAGAGTCAAAACCCATGAATAGTCAAAACTGGTAAATAGTCTTTTCAAAAGAACTGTTTACAGGTTTTTCTCAAGATGGTTGAAACTATTTGAAATAACGGTATAGGGTATTAACACGCTTAAATTTATCAATACAGTAAATAATAAAAAATATTTCTCCTCACTGATCTTCAAACTTTTGAAATAGTTCATAGACTCAAGATCACTTCTGGGCAATAGTCTAAAGTATTGCCCTCAAAAGGAGTCAATATTTGTATAATATATGGTGGACAATAGATAAAGGGCAGAAAAACTATTTTAATTGAAATTTCCATTTAAAACCAATATTTTTCTATTCTACTACAGAAATGCCAAAATTGAAAAAAATTAAACTTGTCAAAGGAAGCGAAAGATCCACTAGAAGTAGAAATAAACGACAACAACAAGAGAAGCATTTAACAAGTCAACAATGCAAACCAGCACACAATCAAGAAGAACAATCTTTACAACAAGTTTTGCCTAGTGAATTGTCCCAACTGACTATTAAAAATGAACCAGGTAAAGTGTTACCAGGTAAGAGTATTACACTTAATTATCAGATCAAATTAATTGCACATAATGTAAATGGAGATGTTTCCTGTGATATGGGTACAAAATGTCTTCCAAAATCTCAAACTATCCCCTTACTGGCCAAGGTAACAAACTTATACACATTGTTATTATAATGTGATAAATGTTGTGCGTATCATAACTCAATGCTCTGTATTACCCCAGAGATAAAGCTTACAAGCTGCATTGATATTTTATGCTGTAAGGTCCGTATTCCAGAAAGATTTAGCTAAACCATTGTTTAACTGAGCATCAACTGTCCAGGAATGATATGCATCATTAAGGGGCGGCTTCAAAACTCAACCGGCGGTTGCCTGCCGGTTCTGGGCGATTCCACCAAATCCACCAAATCCACCAAATCCACCAAAATAAACAATAGCCAACCGCCCAGAACCGGCAGGCAACCGCCGGTTGAGTTTTGAAGCCGTCCCTAAAGCTTTCAAGCAGAACAGTTCAATGAGTCGTGCTGTTGACGAGAAATAAAACCTTGATTTAGGTAAACACCTTTCTGGAATACGGGCCTTAGTGTGCGATTTGATTAGAAGTCCTGATGTGCAGTAGCCACGCGTGTGGCAGCATCAGTGAAGAGCAAGTCCTGAGGAAAACCGATTTTTCTCTTGTGTTACTACCACGATTTTCTGGAGACATGCCGTCTTGAAGACATATAGCTGTTGTTTGTCTCATTGTTTTCATTGTACATGTTTCAGAACCACAGATGGCTATACTAAAATATGAGTCAACCCGTTCTTATCAATTTTGATGTTGATTCTCAGGTTGCTCCTGCTAATGGTCCGAGTCTGGGTTTTTCTGATGATTATTGTGAGGCTAAACTGTGTACTCCATTAATGAAATCTGTCCACTAGTATTTGCAGGTCCCATTCAGATGGAGCATTGAGAGTGTTCAAGTTTCAGGCCCTGAGAGGTCACTTATATTAATGGAAGGTACAGGTATGTGCCACTTTCAAGGCCCCCTATTCCCACTCCCCAAGATGCCCAAAGAAACCCCTTTTCAACATAAATGGCTAAAAACTGTGTTTTATAAAGTTTCAAACTAATTTATTGTGATTTTCATCTTCGACAGTCATAATTTTATGGGAAAAACAGTTCCTGTGATCTTGATTTGGAGAAAAATCAGATCCATAGAATTCCCTTTTACCAAAAATCAGTTCTGCAAGACCCTATGTTGGATATCTGAATATCCTTCGTGGCACATATACCTACCAAATTTTTAGGTTCCCCCCTGTGGGATTCCATGTCTTTGATTGCTAGATAGAAGATGAGTTCTAAGAGAATGTTACAAAGCAGCAGAGTGTGTTTCCAACCTCAATGTGCTTTCTTAGGCCATGTTCCATCTTCCGACATTAGGAAGTCTTTGATAGAAGAACCATGAAAGAGGATTTTGAGTCATGATGCACAAATATCAGGAGAAACGCATATCTACCTCCTTGAAGTAGTTTTCATAATTATAGAGGCCCTGTCGCCATTTTTCTGCATCATTCAGTACAATAAATACTTTTTCTCTTTGAATCATGACTCAATATTTTTCTGCGTCATAATGCAAAAAAAAAGTCAAGCGCTTTCGTATAATGCTGACGTATAATGATGACTTGTTGTCGATGGAGGATAGAATAAGACTCAAAAATCCCAAAATATTGGATGGCCAGCAACAACTAAAGATAAAAAATCAAAACTTTGCTGATGGATGGTAACTACCTTCAGCGACACCATAACAATAAGTGACAAACGGCTGCTGAAAGGAACAGAGTTTAGTTTTTGGCATGCCATTGGGTGATGATATCTCAACGACACCCGACTGTAAGTAAAATATGCAATAAGATTGCTTGTAGCGATGTTAAGCCTATATTTTTGCGGGTTGTATTAAAATAGTCCACCTGACAATGACTACCAATGGAATTGTGACAACCTCTAAACGAATAAAGATGGCCACGAACAGTGTGAAATGGAAAGTCAAAGGACTGAAAACATAAAATCCCTGATAATCAAAATTTTCTTGTCTCTGACAGGTTTAGATTTAATATGATAAATATTTTAAACTGTTTTAGGTGATCAGACAGTCCCATAACCACCTACATAGTGGTCGGCATCAAACCTTTATTTGGTTTTTTTCTGGTTACGGAAAACAACCAGTACAGCTGAGCACATTTGTATATGATCTATATATCACTTATATTTAGATGAGGTCCTAGCCAAAATTTAAACAATTACCCCTATAGGTTACTCAAATAATGTCATTTACATATTTCAGTAATATAAGCGTACCCATAATAAGTCCATAACAGCTATCAAAATACATTTTTTCTACATGCGTTTTATTTACATTTAGCATTTCACAAACTGCGCTATATGCAAAAATCACATACTTAAGTACAGCTTAAACAAAGCATCATATACAGATTTATATGGTACGCTATTTGAACTTCGCGATGAAAACAATTTTCACATACAGATCTATATCAAAAAGCTCAGTTTGACATATTCAATTACTGTACTCAGAGATCCCAGTTAACTCTTCTTTGAAACTGTATTATGGGCAACTTACTTACCAGTAAGTTGGTTGGGGTATTGGTAGGACCTTAAAAAGAAAAAGGGAACATGCAGAGTTTCAGAGATTTTGGTCATCATTTACCAGTGCATATTTAAGATTGTTTAAAGATATCTTTATGCCTACCTTAATTTTCAAAAAAAGTTTAAAAAGTGGATTTAAAATTATATGTACAGTCAACCCTTGTCCACATCTTAGTATAAGGACTTGTGCAATGTCCTATTGACTTTGTGTTGTGTGAAGTGTTGCACAGTAATACAAAAAAGTGGTCCAAACCAAATTATCCTTGGGTTGAACATCCCTACTTTTAGAGTAAGCAACATTTAAATACTTTCAGGTACATGCAAGTGTCACAAAAAGGGTCACTTCTCGACAAAGGTCAAATTTTCAAAAGTCATTAAAAATCAATATCTTCCAAATGCCAGGTGGCAGAATTATTCTACTTGCATAGAAAAATTGTTTAAAACATACTGAAGTAATATACTTTAGAGATGTAGATGACCATTGGCTTAACCCTCGTCTTACTAAGCCTTTTTTGTAACACGTGTTCCTGAGGGGGATGGGGGTGGGGGGTGGTTACCCCCCCCCCCCCCCTGTGATTTTGAACTTGGGATCCCTTAAGTTATATTGTTTGGTACTATAGTATAGGGTAGGGTCTCCTCTATCCATTGATACCAAGATCATGAAAATCGGTCAAGGCGTTACGTAATTATGACGTCATAAAGTTTTTACCGACCGAAAAAAATATCGTCTTTTGGCAAAAATGGCCACTTTTTCAAAAAATTTCAAAAAATCGTTATAAAGGTTCTAAATGTCTGATTTTCGTCGGTTTTTTTGCTATTATATAAAGAAATCAACAATTCTAACATGTCCTGTAAGTTTCAAGTCAATAGCATGCAGATATTTTTCAAAATGGTGACTTGAAATTGTCCAAGGTGGCAACCACCCCCCTATCCGTCGACTTTGACGGCCTACTATAACCCCACAGGATCAATGGGCATGAAATGGAATTTTTGTCATGAGGGCGTGCTTCAAAATAGACAACAAGGTCAAGGGTCGAATGTCAAAGGTCAAACATCATGAGGGCGTGCTTCAAATGTCAAGGGTGATGGGTTCAAGCCTAGAAACTCATGAGGGCGTGCTTCAAAACATTTGAGAAGGTCAAGGGTGATGGGTTCAAGCCTCGAAACTCATGAGGGCGTGCTTCAAAATGGCAAACATGGGGAGAGGAGGAGGATTTGGCTGGTTCTTGCGCGTGTTTTGCTAGATTTTGTATTTTTTTGGAGGGGGTCTGGCAATTTGTAGAGGTTTGGTTCATAATGGGCAAAGGTTACGAGCAGGCAACTTACGAGGTCGAGGACAAGGTTAATTCTTAAGAGGGAGGAGGAGGCGGAGGAGGAGGAGGGGTAACAAAAGAGTCGATTTGAGTCGAAGTCGAAAAGAAGTAAAAAAGAGTTAATAAAGAGTAAAAAGGAGTAAATAAAGAGTAAAAAGGAACAGGAAAGGAGCAAAATGGAGTAAAAAGAGCAGAAAAGGAGCAAAAAGGAGTAAAAAGAGCAAAAAGGAGTAAATAAAGAGTAAAAAGGAGCAAAAAGAGCAGAAAAGAAGTAAGAAGTAGCAAAAAAGGAGTAAAAAGGAGCATGAAGGAGCAAAAAGAGCAGAAAAGGAGTAAGAAAGGAGAAAAAGGAGTAAATAAAGAGTAAAAAGGAGCAAGGAGTCCTGTGGATTTTTTGCGGATCCTGCAGATTTTGTGCGATCACTTGCGGATATCTTGCAGATTTTTGTGAATTTTATGCGGATTCTGCGGATTTTTGCGGATTTTATGCGGATCCTGCGGATTTTGTGCGGATCACTTGTGGATATCTTGCGGGTCCTGCGGATTTTATGCGGATCATGCAGATTTTTGCGGATTTTGTGCAGATCCTGCAGATTCTTGCGGATTTTGTGCGGATCACTTGCAGATCCTGTGGATTTTGTGCGGATCCTGCGGATTTCTTGCTGTGTGCTTCAAAATGGCCAATAAGGTCAAGAGTCCAATGTAATTGATCAAACATCAAGGGTCATGGGTTCAAGCCTCGAAACTCATGAGGGTGTGCTTCAAAACGGTCAAGAAGGTCAAGGGTTATGGGTTCAAGCCTGGAAACTCATTAGGGCATGCTTCAAGATGGCAAACATGGGGAGAGGAGGCTCAAACCTCATCGACGCATTTCCACGCCGCATTGACGCATTTAAGCGCAGCATCAACACATTTTGACGCCGCATCAACGCATTTTGGTGCCGTATTGACGCATTTTGACGCCTCATCAACGCATTTTAGCGCCGCAATCTCCTAAGCTTAATCAGCCTAAGCTAGCCTAATCTCTTATAAACCCAGCTCAAAAAGACATAGAACCTTACTTCAACAACCCGTTAATTGGTTAATTGGCAATTGGTGCTAATGACTTCCTAGTTGTGTGAGAGAAAAGCTGTGGGATCCTGGATTAATTATCATAGTGTGAACCGCTTCCTGACTGATCTGTAATTGATGCTAATTACTTCCTCTATTATCTACGCGCTTAGTAAGTAAAGGCCTACATACTTCTTAAGTTTCGAAGTGACAATATATTTATATTTGTTTTATATTTGTTCTCCATAAATTAATTCTATACCAGATAAATACTGTCTGCATAATATGTTTAAAACCAATATCAAAGTTTATCTTTTGTTTTCTTTTACTTTGTTTTATTTATTTTTTGTTTTATATGCACAAAACTTTACATCACATGCACATCACGAACAATGTTTCCCAAATTTGTCTGATCTACAATCCTAAAATCAATTTGAATTTTCCCGCTCAACCGCCATTTTGAATTTAAAAACAATTTGAATCGACCAATCACAAACAATTTCCGCTAACGCTCTTTTTTATTCATATTTAAATTTCCCGCCATCCGCCATTTTGATTTCCTTTAAATTTGAATTTTCCCGCCCAATCGCCATTTTGAACTTTTTAAAATTTGAATTTTCCTGCGCCATTTTGAATTTTTCCCATCATGCCTCAAACCGGAAGTTTTGCCATTTTGTATTTTACCCATCATGCCTCAAACCGGAAGTACCAACCTCCTAAATCCCCTAGCTTACTACTCACAAGGTATCAGCTATGCCATCATTGGATAATTCATGAGATGCTAGAAACAGGACATTATATTATAGTGCATCCAGCATAAACTGTCTTTTTCAAAAACCATGGTGTTGACGCATTTAGCTAATTGGCGATTGATAATTGCCATTACTGCCTGGTTGTTACACCAGAATTTAACCGTTTTGTTGTGCACTATGTGCATAATTTTTGACAGGGCTATGTTAATTGTTGACAACTCATTATAGGTGGGAAAAGTACTATATGAGAAAATAATTGGTTGAAGGTAACATTACCTTTTCCTTGCCTTACAACTTTTGTACCACTGATTTTGACATTTCATCGGTAATAAATTATCCAATATTTAGCCCACCCACCACTATGTGGTCTACTTTGAGGGTTGTGAAGGACACAAATTATATCCTCAAGGCATATTCCTGTCCTTCAAGACATGAAAAATGGTAACTTTAGTGGGTTGTTGACTAAATATTGGATGATTTATTAACGGTTAAATGTCAAAATCAACAGTACAAAAGTTTAAGGCAAGTAACATGTAATTAATTATCATTACAGATCCTCTACAAGAAATGCAGAAAGCCAGTAGTATTACGCTTAACCTAAAAAGTAAAAGACCCAGGAGAGTCACTAGGAGTAGAAGTAAAGGACAACAACAGCCACATCAACAACATCATGATACAAGTCAAAAATACCAACAACCACAAGAACACCACATCGAAGAGCAACCTTTACCACATGCTTCGACGAGTGAAACGTCTCATTTACCTGACACAAGCAAACCAGGTATGTCACAAATATACAATATGTTAGCAAAACACATCCAACTTCCAATCAGGAATCAGTTAAAACCACTGAGCTATATAGCTGGAGGCTTTTTGTAGGACGCCGTGCAAACATCTTGTGTATACATGAGACCCTGTCCATTTTATGAGGTCTGTGTTGTCCCTATTAATAATAATTCAGTTTTCATTACCCTGCCGCAATCGGCGGCAGGGTTCTGTTTTTGACAGGTTTCTTCTTTCTTCTTCTTCTGGCAACACTTCAACAGCTTATATCTCTGAAACGCAATGACCGATTCCCACCAAACTTGGTCAGTGCTAGGGGGTCACCTCCCATTTATGTCACCTGACCCCACTGGGGTCAGAGGTTACGTAGGGGTCACAGGGTCAAAAACATGATTTTCACAAAAAATGTTTCAACTCATCGGGGTTTTGAGGTACGGTCATCAAATTTATGGATAAGAAACGTCTTGAGACCCTCTACAATTGTAACTTAATGAGAAATTCATCGGAGGTCGCATGGGGTCACCAGGGGTCAAATAAAAAGGTCAAATTTTCAACTTTGTCCGATTTCAACGTTTATGGTGTCAAATTGTTCGTCTTGGACCAGCAATCAAAAGTGTCAATGATGACCCCGTCGTCTGATCCTTCCTTGGGGGTCAAAGGTCAAAAGAAAGGTCAATGGAAAGGTCAAATTGTCAACTTTGTTGGATTTTAAAGGTTAAGGTCTCAAATAGTTCATCTTGGACCAGCGATCAAAAGTGTCAATGGTGATCCCATCGTCCGACCTTTCCCTGGGGGTCAAAGGTTAAAAGAAAGGTCAAATTTTCAACTTTGTCAGATTTCAAAGGTTAAGGTGTCAAGTCCCAGGTCAAAATTCCAAGTGTTAACTGGTTTCTCTCTGAAACCAGTTGAACCAGTTCAATAGGTTTTCCAACTGGCTGTAGATTTTCCGTCACTGAAAATGGAACACTTCCAACTGGGATGATGAAAAACCAGTTGAAACCAGTTCAACTGGTTTTCCAACTGTGAATCTTTGTTAAAAGTTCAACTGGGATCTTAGAACAAACCAGTTCAACTGGTATCAACTGGAATGTTTTTTCACTATTTTAACTATGTTTGTTTTATTAGAATTTCAACTGATGTCTCAAGCTCCGATAACTGGGATTTCTTAATGCTACACAACTGTGTTTTATTGTCAGGTTTCTTTCACATTATAAATATAATGCATCTCGTATATATATCACCTTACAGTTGACTATATAAATTCTGTGGTGTTAAATTTGATATAATCATTTCTGCAATGTTTGAGATGATTGTGTTTGATGTGCAAAGCTTTACATGCAGGAATGAATTATTTTTATCAGGTGAATGACTATTCTAGCACTTGAAATGGTAAGAGTTCCATATTGTGTAACATAGCCCAGTTTGAAACACACTATAACTGGTATCACATGAAACCACTTGAAGTAGGATCATTTGATACCAGTTTAATTGATAACAAGACAAGTAAAACCAGTTAAATTGGTATCAAATGAAACCAGTTTAACTGAAATCACTGAAAAACAATTAAAACCAGTTCTACTGGAATTGCTGGAAATGATACCAGTTGAACTGGTATCACGAAATGAAACCAGTTGAACTGGTTTTATTTTTTGATACCAGTTGAACTGGTTTCATTTGATGCCAGTTTAACTGGTTTCATTTGATACCAGTTGAACTTATTTCATTTCAGTTCAACTGGAATCATTAGAAACCAGTTCAACTGGTATCAAATGAAATCAGTTCAACTGGTATCAAATGAAACCAGTTCAACTGGGATCAACTGGTATTCTCAAAACAGTTGAACCCAGTTACCAGTTGAACTGGAGTTAACTGGAACGTTCCATTTTCCGTGACGGAATTTCATCGCCCAGTTGTAAACACAGTTGAACTGGTATCGAATGATTTCTGGTTTTCTGGTTTCAACTGGAATTTTGACCTGGGGTTGTTTGTCTTGGACCAGCAATCAAAAGTGTCAATGGTGACCCCGCCATCCGACCTTTCCCTGGGGGTCAAAGGTCAAAAGAAAGGTTAAATTCTCAACTTTGTCCGATTTCAAAGGTTGAGGTGTCAAATTGTTCGTCTTGGACCAGCGATCAAAAGTGTCAATGATGACCCCATCGTCAGACCTTTCTCTGGGGGTCAAAGGTCAAATGTTCAACTTTGTCCAATTTCAAAGAGTAAGGAGTCAATTTGTTCGTCTTGGACCAGCAATCAAAAGTGTCAATGGTGATTCCATCGTCTGACCTCTCCCTGGAGGTCAAAGGTAAAAAAAAAGGTCAGATTTTCAACTTTGTCCGATTTCAAAGGTTGAGGTGTCAAATTGTTTGTCTTTGACCAGCGATCAAAAGTGTTAATGGTGATCCCATCGTCAGACCTTTTCCTGGGGGTCAAAAGTCAAATGAAAGATCAAATTTTCAACTTTCAAGTAGACTGAAATCACCTCCAAGGGAAAAAAAAAACAGCGGCAGGGTCCGTGTATCTGCAGTGACACAGTCATGTCTAGTTTTATTTGATTTTATCTAATTTGATATTTTTATTTTTCAATGAAGGCCTTTGTAGGCAATTGTATTTTATTTTCTAAAATGACACTTGGTCCTGGCTTGACTCGAACCAATATAACCACTCAGTAGAGAAAAAGTTGTGTATTTAGACCTGAGTCCTTGATTTAGCTGACCATGCATGCCACCGGGGAAGTTGTTAATTAAAGGGACTAGCCACGATTCCACTTAGAATTAAAAAAATTATGGAAATGCTCTAAATAAAGCTTAGAAGTGTAGCAATATCCAAAAAAAAGTACAAAAATTTACACAGAAATGGCTCAAATTGAGAGATATAACTCATTTGCAATAATAATAATATAGAGATTTATTGAGTGCCTTTCCAAAGAGATCAAAGCACTTTACAATATACAAATATAAAAATACAATTTGCAAGAGAAATTGTACACATATAACAACAATCAAAGTATAAAAACAATAAATTGCATGGTTGTAGAAGTACACAGTTAAAATATAACAACAATATGCTACATGGTGTATATTATAAATCTTAAAAACGATTATTTCACCACCAGAGTTAAAATCACTGTATAAAAGCACAACCTGGGATTTTAAAAAGGCCTACTCTTTAGGAAAGCAGTAGGTTTTCAACAATTTTTTCAAAACTTGAACACTTGGGGCAAGCGAATATGAGAGGGCAGATTATTCCATAATTTTGGCCCCAAAACAGAAAAGCCTTTGTCGCCAACAGTCTTTTTCGTTGAAGGAATGGCGAGCCGGGTTAGATCTTTACCTGATCTCAACCCCTGACGACCAGAGTTGTATTTATTGAGGATATTTTGCAAATAAATAGGAGACAATTCAGAAAAACTATTGTACACATGCAGCAAGATCATGAATTCTATTCTCTGCTTGACTGGCAGCCAATGCAACTCACGCATAAGCGGAGACGCATAAGTACATTTCGGGACCTGATAGATGAGACGTGCCGCACGGTTCTGAAGACGATCCAAATCATCAGAAGCAAGGCCACCAAGAAGAGAGTTACAATAGTCAAGCCTAGATAGAACAAGAGATCTCACTGCATGTGCACATGTGGATTGGTCAATATACCTGCGGATTCTACCAAGGTTGCGTAAATGGAAATTAAAACTCTTACATAATGAGCTGACGTGGCCTTTCATGGAAAAATTAGTATCAAAAGTAACATCAAGATTTTTAATTGAGCTAAAGGGCTCAATTACAGATTCACCAATCTTCAAAGTAAGAGAAGATAAGGTTTCTGCATACCAGGCTGAGGAAATAACAACTCCATTTTCATTAAGACGGAGCTTATTAGAAAGCATCCACAATCGAATCTCAGCGATTCAATTGGTAAGCCAATTTTTTTGCAGCAACAATATCCTCTTCAGACTTGAGATCAAAACTAACATATAGTTGCGTGTCGTCAGCATAGATGTGATACCCAACCTTAAAACGCCTAATAATATTTGTGACAAGCTGGGCATACGCAGTGAAAATTGGTGGACCTGCAATTGAGCCCTGGGGAACGCCGTACTCAAGTGGATGATAATCAGAATATTCATCAAGTATAGAAACTCTGGATGTGCGATCCTTCAGGTAGCTGCTGAAAAAATCAATGACTGAACCTGCAGTTCCATATTCCGTCTGCATCCGATTAACAAGAATATCATGGTCAATTGTGTCGAATGCAGACGAAAGATCTAACATAACCAAAATGACTGCTTTGCCTTTATCAAGTTCAATGTAAATGTCATTAGAAACCTTAAGGAGGGCAGTTTCGGTACTATGGGAACTTTTGTAAGTGGATTGGTGGATTTCCGTGAGGGTATTATCCTGGATATGTTGTTTAAATCTAGAAACGGCGGGATATTCAATCAATTTTACCGAGAGTGGGAAGGTTTGACACAGGGCGGTAATTTTTTAAGACATCCGGATCAAGGGTGGGTTTTTTGATCAATGGTGTGATGACAGCTTGCCGCAGGATCTGTAGAAAAATACCAAACTTGAATGAATTACTGATAATAGACCTTATAACTGGTAACATAACATCAACACATAGTTTTAATAACCAAGTGGGTAAAGGATCTAATGGGCTGGTTTTGTTGGGAAGGTTTCCAATGATCTTCTTTACCTCCTCCTCAGTTACATCAGAAAAACATTGCAAGGGTGGTACATTTTTATCATCACGATCCATATTGCATTCGATTTGCTGTAAAATTGAAACATTAAAATTTGCATGCATATAGCACCATCATTTTGCCTGTTGGTTGAAACATCATGAGTATTGCACATTTGGTCAAGTTCAGATCTTATTTTACAAACTTTGTCACTAAAAAAGCAGGCAAATCTATTGCTCAATGCAACATTTGACACACTTGAAGGCAATTTCTGAACAGTACTTTGTTTTTCTCCATCTTCGTTCACACTTGCGTCGTTCACGTCTTGCAGCAATCACATTGTCAGTAAACCATCTATGATTTTTAATGAGTTTCTAAGACCGAGTTTTGACCGGGCAATATCAATTGAGTACCTCAGTAATAGATTTATTGTAAAGTTGCAACTGAACATTAGGATCACTTGTGTTGAGAATGGGTTCTGTGGCACGAGCAATGTCAGATTCAAATTGATCGATATCCAAATCGCGGTAACACCTTGTTGTAAACGATCGCCTCTCAGGAGAAGGCTTAGATAGTTTGATGTTGCACTTAACTACATGATGATCCGAACCATATCTACTAACTGAAATGGTACAATGGTTTTTCAAAAGGAGATCATCATCAGGGCGGTATATTACATGGTCAAGAGTATTACCGTGTTTATGAGTAGGGCCTTTGACATATTGCACAAAATCATGTTTATCAAGGGATGACAAGTAACGAGAAACACCAGAGTCCCATGGCTTATTCACATGTACGTTCATATCCCCAATTACAATATGTTTAAACACCAGGGAGAATAGAGATTGCACTTAAAAAAGTTCATCAAACTCTTCATAAAACCATTTTCTGTAGATGGTGGAGGGCGATAGATAACGACTAACCGAAAAGATTTGGAATTATCAGTTACTGCAGCGTGTTCAAAAGTGGTAGTATCAAAACATGTCGGGGCAATGCACAACTTTAAGTTGGATTTGAAAATAATTGCTATACCACCATGTTCATCGCCATATCTGGGGAAACTTAAAAAGGAATATCCTGATGGAGTACATTCGCCTATTATTACCGGGTCTTCCTCGGCGAGCCAAGTTTCTGTGATCACAAAAATGTCAACATCGTTCTCTAACAGATAATCATACACAGTTGTACTTTTATTACCAATCGAGCGTGCATTCCACAAATGAACATCAATGTTATCCTTACAATTTTTGACACAATTAATTTTCACAAGATTACCGGGATTAACTCCAAGATATGAACCATCATAATCACGATCAAACGGGCTATTCAATCGGTCAGTTTTAATAACGTTAATATGTTTACGCATATGTTTTCCGCCTCGTCGACATCTTTTGTGTTTCCTGACACCAAGGTCCCTGATTCTATGAAACAAATCATCCTCAATGTGATAATGTTTTCGTAGCAAAAGAAGTTTATCTCTTGAATAGGGAATGATTGAAGACTTGGATTGAGTTGTTACGTAATCCTTATTGACAAGTGTTCTAGTTGTATACCAAGGTTTTACAATACTTACAATGGGGTATAGCTATGTACATTCTATGCCAACAGTACTCACATCTTGACGTTGAATCTCACAATCAAATTTCCCGCTCGGTGAAGTCAAAAATGTAGTAAAATCCACTTTCCCTGAACGGACAACGGTATTATAGATACGGTGTAACAACATCAACGAAAACAAATAGTACAAACCGGCAAAAAGCCAGTGAAATTCACGAGATATTTTCGGGCCGCAGCTAAGCTGTGTCAGCGCCCTCTCAAATTCTTATCAATATATCATTCTGTGATAGCGGTGTGACTATCTTGTATTTTTTGAATCCTAAAATTGTACCTCAAATCTGGATTTACCACTACATAAAAATAAACAAAGGTCTTAGAGATAATTTAATACATATTAAAGGATAAACAATTTCATCAAAAATAATGTGTTTACCCATCACATGTGTAGAAACAAAATCTTTTTAAATTTTGAAACTAGAAACACTGTTTTCACATCTTTTTGGTCGCCGTCGACAAAAATTAAAGCAGCTAAAGAATTGCTGTTTTCTCCAAAATTCCTCAAAATCATGGAAAACTACTTGTAGGTTATGTTACTATAAACATGTTCTACCATTCATGTAAAAAAAATTGTAGGTAAAAAATTAGTGGGAAGAATCTAGGCCAGTCCCTTTAATCAAGAAATTTAAACATTATTTCATAAGATGGGTTAGATAAAAACCCATTGATAAAAATGTGTGAAGTTACTATTCATTGTTTGATATCATAAGTGTAACGATTAGACTTCGGGGATTAGACAGAACATAATAAAGGCAAATTATAAACTTATTGATTTAATCAATATTAGTGAAAAAGATAAGTCTTCCATACTATGCAAGGTGATATGCTTGTTTACTCCACACATTTACTGTGTTCATATATTCATAATGACTTTGATAATAGTTCAGTCGGAGCCGAGTGCCTGAATTGCTGGATAGAGCGTGCTACGCTACAATCAGCAACATCGCCGTTTCCTCTGGTATTCTCTGGTTGCCTTGTGAATATTTTAGTTATGAACAACGACTTTTATCGCTATTTATTATTTACGTTCATTCCCTACACAACAAAATTGCTTGTGTTGTTTCAAAGAACTTTTAAAACACAATAAATGTTTGCGGGGTATCCCGGTATGCGCACCTTATGTCAAGCAGCTTTCTAAACTAAATGTAACCTGGCTCTATCATAAAATAGTAACCCACTCTATAATAAAATAGCTGTACCCCGACAACTTGACAAAACTATTTTGCATGGCAACTGAGGTGCGTGTCAAATAGATCAGTCAGGAAACATCTAAAATAGTAGGAAATTTGTAAAAGAGATCCATATGTACTTTGGCCCCAAGATCCTTGCCATGTCTCATTTATGTATACCAACATAGAATATATAAATTACTGTAAGCTCTTCAAGAATAAAATTAAATCATTAAAGGGACATCAAGGGGTGGGTATTTTCAGACTTTCAACATAGGGGAAGGAAAATTGTTTGGATATCAAGAAAAAAGTGGAAAATGTACTGCGAAATCAAGTATAATAACGTTGTCAAGAAACTTTTTTTAATTAGATCATACAATTGAGTATCAAGGGTGGATAGAATGTTAAAATTATATGAACAAAGAAATGAATAGCAGCCGTTTATGTTTTGCTTGTATCTTTGTTGTATGTATATGTTTCAAATAATTTTTCGTGACAAAAATGAAATTGGAGATTCTTTGGATAAGAAATTTATGATTGTAGAAATGACCGTATAGAGAGGCACTATTGCATGGGAAAATCAAGAAAAGGCAATTTCAGACTTCAACTCAACATATTTTTGCATATTTAGTGAAAAGTGTAAAAAAATTACCTTCAAGTACGACATTGTTAATTAAGAAAGAACTCTTTTTCAATTAAATGTAGTTTATTGAATTAAGCATCAAGGTTAAATAGCATGTTTCTTCGATCATGTTGATATGAACAATGATAAGGACATTTGTCCGTAAGATTTTTGTTGTATTTTTCCTGTTTGAATACACTTGCAAAAGATGGTCATGACAAAACTGAAATTGGAGGAGCAGGTTTATGATTGCAGTGTTTTAATGTGGAAATGGATATACAGACAGATTTAGTAACTTTGGGCATCGTAAGTTATTAAAAAGGACATATAGGTAAAAATTGTCATTACCGACATTTGTCAAATCTTAATAGTATTATATGATACAAGTGCGACTAATCCAGAATAAAAATCTTAAGAGGTTTTTTCCCCATTATTATTTGTGTGTGTGTGAAAATATGCATAAATTTGTTTACAACAATTAAGGCAATTATTTATCAATCAGCTTGCTCCTACGTTAATCACCCGTGATATAATGATTTGACAGTAACCGGGACAGTAAAGTTGGCATCGCTCAATCCAGCGGCTATGCTTAATATGGTGTACTTGCGACGTACAACGATGCTTTTGCCATTGCCACAAATGAATTCCTCGGAGAATTTTTGTTTGGACCGAGTCAACAATTTGAGAGACAATTACTACAGGGATGCCAGTGGTAAGCAACAATTTTGCAGGAAAATGAATAAAAACTACCTCTCACATAATAAATCCTGTTGGGGTAAATTGCAGGAAATGACTTTAAAATCATTCAAAAAGCAGGAATTCCTGCAATTGCAGGAAAACTGGCATCCCTGTAATACTAGTAACAAACTAGAATACGCGGTTCTCGGGCTGCGCGGGTCTCGACACAGAGTGTCGACCACGATGCATCCGCCTTCCACCTTTGTAATCGGACTAAGGAGAATTTGACCTTTCTTTTGACCTTTGACCCAAACCTTTGAAATCGGACAAAGTTGAAAATTGGACCTTTCTTTTGACCTTTGACCCCCAGTTTAAGGTCAGACGATGGGGTCACCATTGACACTTTTGATCGCTGGTCAAAGGCGAACATTTTGAGACCTTAACCTCTGAAATCGGACAAAGTTGAAGATTTGACCTTTCTTTTGACCTTTGACTCCCAGGGAAAGGTTGGACGATGGGTCACCATTGACACTTTTGATCGCTGGTCAAAGACAAACATTTTGAGACCTTAACCTTGGAAATCGGACAAAGTTGAAAATTTGATCTTTCTTTTGACCTCTGACCCCCAGGGAAAGGTCGGACGATGGGGTCACTATTGACACTTTTGATCGCTGGTCCATGACGAACAATTTGACACCTTAACCTTTGAAATCGGACAAAGTTGAAAAATAAGCAACATTTTATGCAT
>JXSR01S021354.1:0-15479 GCA_000969725.1 Ophiothrix spiculata
AACAAAGTACTGGCTAAGTATTACTAATATTAATCAAACAAAACTTTGTGCATTCTAGCTCAAAGGTCAAAATTAGGTAATTGTTAATTACTGTAGACAATAGGTATAATCATTAACTCAAATCGGTTTATCCAGACAACAAACTTGTACATTGAGTACCTCACTACCAGTACGCTGCCTCCTACATCTCGTCCATTGCAGGCCTATTTATAACTCCCCTTCAGCGTATTTATATAGTATAAGCTTTGCAGACGGAACAGGTCACTGCAAGTGACCCTTACCTGTTGAAAGTTTACCTGCCCGCAAAGCTACTATGGCGGAAACACTCAAACAAAGAATGCCCTGAAATTAAATGCCTTGCAATTACACATGCATTGGAACTTGAGCCAAAAACAATAAATTAAAAGTAAATCAAGAATAATTGTCGCAATTGGGTGATAAGCTGGCCCAAAGCAAACATTGTCTGGAATTGGTTTGGTGTAAAACCAATAGAGGAGGTGTGGAAATCTTCATTAGCATTTTTCAGCGTAGAGCTGTGGGCTTTTTTCCGCTGTTGGTGAATTGGTTTAATTCACAGCATGGCATGTTCTTGGGATGACAAATCTTGGCTAAATATGGTTATATTTGGTCATATTCATCATGAAAACAGTTACAGGAAATTTACACAAACACAACAAAGCATGATTTCATTGTGGTAAATTACTCACAAATTGCCTTGTGATAAATACAGAGTGCTTCATTGGTATATCCTGTTCAAGGATGTAGGATAGAACATGCAAGAGAAGACAGTAAAAGTCAACAATTTTGAGATATATTTTCATATAGACCTGATGAGCTTCCCGGGATGAGCTTTTGAAAATAGCACTGGTCAGGTTTGCACCGCTGTTTGATACCTTATACACTTGACTTGTATCTGTGTCTCCTAAAATTGTGTCCAACCATGCTCAGAAAGGAAATGTTTAACACTAAGGTCAGAAAAAGAGCTCCATCTAATGGTTTATTTAGTGTCTATCAATACACATTATTCATCGTCCATTTACATGCAGTCTTTACACGCGCAATGTATAAAAAATTATAACGCATGTAAAAGATTGTGCGTCGATGGGTATCGATCGATGGATATCATCAGACTCTGAATAAACCCCCGGGAATAAACCATTAGAGTGTACTCGGTCAATGATGTGCTAGCCTACCGACCATCATTTCATTCACATGTACAATACAGGGAATATCAATTCCCGAAAAATTTGAATAATCCCTATCTGGCTTCAAGATTGATTGAGTTTTTCCATCTGAAAGAAACACAGGATTCAATTTCTGTTCATATCCCATCCACGTCAGCTCCAATTTGAAATCCGACCAATGCAACATGAGCCATCTGTGCAGCCATAAACATTAATACTGTTTCTTGATTAGCGCAAGAAATATTACCCTCTACCCTATAGATTATGCCCCTAGCGTTGTAAATTTGAAACGAAAATGACCAAACTGTGTCAATACGAGGCAGGCATAATTGAAACCATCGTAGATCATTTCTAAGAGGAAGTGAAGCATTTCTTTGCAATGCAAATTCAGGGTATTCATAACCAGGGAGGTCACTCACATTTATGTGCCACAGCCATGAAACCCTTTTCAAGCATCCTGCTACCGTACGCACGATGTCTAATTCAAAATTGCTTCAGTTCTCAAGACCAAAATTTCAATGAAGTGGCCCAACCTGTGTTTTCAAGTTAATTTTGGTAAATTTTCAGCTCAAATAGTCATATTATTATGGATTTTAATGGACAAAATCACCTGAGAAATCCTTGTTTTTATTCATACAGATGGTTACAAGTTTAATTCTGAGTACCCCAACCCCTGGTAAAATCAGTTCATAAAACCTCAGTCTCAAAACAATTCAGTTCCCTACGTCCCTTTTTAAACAAAATTCTGTGCAGCACTTATATGTACCTATCTACTCACAATTTTTGAGCATCCCCTGGTATTCATACAGTACACTCTGAATGCATCATCAAAAAAATTATAAAAATGGAATATCTCCTCATGATCAATGACCCCTTCCAATCACCCACCCCTCCCCTTCCCCAATATGGTCAGATAGAGTTAGTAGGCAACAATATACATGTATGGCCTGAAAGCAATCAACAAATTTCACCTTATCAAAACCAAGTTCAATCACAAGTTCAAAAGAGACTCCATATTATTATAGACGCTTCTAATGTAACAAAAATCTACGGTATTGTAATTCAAGCTCGCAAACAATTCAATGCTCGAGTAGAAATGACCACAATATCCATATTCAGTAACATTCTTGTTTACGTTGATAAAATACTTGGGTGGCTTAAAAGGTGAACAAATGCCAGAATGAAAAAAAAAGCAAAAGTAATGATAAACAAGGATTGCATTTTTTCACATTTTAATTCACTCTTGAAACCCAAGAAAACTTGTGAAATTAAACAATCACGTAAATGCAAAATTAGTGCGAGTCACAAACATCTAGCATTGGTCGTGTATGTTTGGTGATCATTTGTCCATTCCTAAGCCTTGACTGGTGTTTTCTACATGCTCTTTAGTAAATTCAATGTCACAGCGAAAATTCAATAGTCCTCTCCTCAGGCAGGGTTTACCAAAAAGCTCTGACCAAAAAGCATCACATAACAAAAAAAGGCCCTGAACCTCACTATAAAGAGAGAAACTATTGAACTTGAGAAGTGTTTGTTAGTTCAAATTGGGTTTGTTTGTTTAATCAGTTGTTGTTGATTACCATGACTGCATACCCCAAGAGACTTTTTCTACCCATGGCAAGAGTACTTTTGCTTATGACATTTGGAAGTACTTTAGATTTTTCAACACATATTATATTCACAATATTTTTCAAATATCACAGCTTTCTCCAAGCAACTTAATCAAGTAAAATATTTAAAAATGTCAGACGTGATGACAATATAACATCAGTAGAATTGTAAATAATTAATCAAGTCTGAGACAAATGCTTAAATAATTAATAACCGAAGCTTCTATATTCAATTCCCATTATTCAATAAGTCTCCATTTCTCATCAAAAATACATATTTCTACAGGATTCTGAAAGTCATATCCCACTATAGAGCTCAACAAAATCTTTCTTAAAAACGATCAATGATTTCCCGATCATGTACCGTGGAGAATAGATACGCCGCAAGCTAATATTGTAACGTGATCTCATCAGGCTCAATTACCAAATCTGCGATAATATTGCCATTCACCACGGCAAGCAGGTGCGACACTATTAGAGTGCGTGACGACAAGGATGAAAACGTGTCATCAAGGTAGTCTTTTACGTTCTTCATTTCATCATGGTTAAATTAGATACTGCTGTATAATCATAATGTGAAGTAATTTAATATCTTAATTCAATTTGAAGATAATTACCTGACTTTTCTGTTATCTTTTGGGAATTCTAAATTACAAATTGAAGTCATCAAAACCAAAGAGCTTATATTCCTCATTTATATCAAGGATGCTTTTTATATCCAGTTCTAAACAAAAATTGATAGTGTGACCATGTAAAGTTGTCAACTTATTAAATATCGTGTTGATTTCATTAATAATCTGAGATGTTACTTTTAGTTCAGTATGAACATTAAAGGTGCAATTCGTGATTTTGATGTGACAAAAACCTCACCTCTTTTCTAGCTAAATAAAAAGTAGAGTACATTATAAATATCTACTGGAAATGTCACTTGATTCCGACCATTCGTTTCCAAGTTACAAGCTTTTCAGCATTTTAAAAATCCTCATAGTCTACTGTGTTGTAATTACTGTCGGGCAATAATTAGAAAATGACACATTTTCTCACTTTTCTCAAAAACGCAAACACATATGAAAGAATGGTTCGGGGAACGTAACATACACCAGTTGAGGATCCGGATAAGCCTAAAAAACTCAATTTTGATAGAAGTGACCTTGAGGGTGAAAAGTGGATCGTGAATTTCCCCTTTAATTAAAGGTGAAATTTGCACAGCAGTTATTACAAAATTCAAGCACGACTGTTACTTATTTCATGAATATTGGACAATTATTATTGTCAACAGCTTGATACAAATATAACTTTAAGAAAATATTAAAATTTTAGAGTAACACCCTAACACTTTTGACAACTTCTTCAGAAATTTGCAAGTCAAAAATCACCGGGTTTCACCTGGATTCACACCCGGGACCTTCCGCTTCCAACTATGTCAAGCCACTGAGCAGGCGCTGCCATGACAGCGATTTCGTGGACATAGCTAACTCGGGTCTATGACGTATTTGGACTTGGGCGAATTTCTTAACTTTGTGGAATATGGGATATTGTGAGATTCAGTGGGGTTAGGGTTAATAAAACATCACTATATATCCAAAATGTTAAACACAATAAACGAAAAAATTAATGCAAAAGCAATTCATCATCTATCATCAGTAAAATCAAAACACAATAGTAATTAGTTAGAACTAGTACCGTTCCCTTGTCGCCCCTCCCACGGACCCAGCAATGAGCCCAGCTCACTTTTGGATGTACTGCAGAGGGAAGTGGACAGCTCTGAGCAAGAGCTTATTAGTATAAACAAAGTATTAACAACTCTGACAATAAAAACTTTTGAAAATTTTGGTTTCACTTCATTTTGTAGATAAATCTGATGGGAAGTACTATGGGACCAAGTATACTTTAGGTCCCGTCCAACATTTTAGGATCAAGGTTTAGAGTTAGAGAATGGATTAGGGGGTAGGGTAAGAGGGTTAGGGTTTGTGTTTAGGGTTATGGTTTTAAATGGTACCATACCTAAAGTCTATTGCAAAGGAAGTTTACCAATCACTCTTTGTATGTTTCTGCAAACATTACTTTACATTACATACTCTTTCAAAGATGAACACGGTAATAACTCATGTTTTCTGAACGTGTCGTACACCACAATCTCCATCCTCTCGTTACACGCAACGCTCAACACTGATGATGAATTCTCACATATTTGCATGTAGTATATATACTTAAAACTGAAGACCAACCAAAAAGGCTGCAAATGTGTTTGTATGTGTGTCTGTGAATATAAATGCGCTCTATATATTCTTTCTCAGGCTCAACATGATAACCTCTTTTCTGAGAGTCGGCCAACATGCATGCCGTGAGCATCATATCAAGCTGGTACGTGTCATCTAACTGATTTCACGCCAGCTGTCTATTTACTAGCCCTATATTACAGCTATCATTACCAACAGCATAGATGCCTACGGGTTACTTTCATATTACAACTATTGACCATATTGCATGCCAAACAAATAATTTAGATTTTCATTAGAAAATCTGAAGATACTTCTCATTTTCCATGAAAAAGACATATTGCATATATTTACGGTATGAATTCAGTCTAAAATATTCATGTACTGTAGGCCAGAAAGTAAAATATTTCAAGCCAGCCTCACTTGTACCTTTCAAAGTAACCTTTGCAAATTGCTTTAAGAGGGAGTCCGTTAGTCAAAAACTCAATTATTGTTGATAATTATAAACAAAACAAGCGAGTGTACCGAGCTATATCGAGCGTATGAGTGCATTGCCGGAAGTCTGTATGGTCCGTATGCACACAAGAGGACAATGGACTAAAACATAATACACTTTTTTGGAATCTGATCATTTATTTCTCATTATTTATTTATTTACTTACCTAATTTATTTACTTACCTAATGATTTATACTGAAATTTCTATAATTTGATGATTTGTTTGTTGTAAACCTTGATTTTTTTCCAGAAAAATTGGCTTAGTCCAGAACCAACTAAAAGTTAGTCCCAGACTAAATAAACTTTTATTCTAAAAATAAATGCAATGTTCTTAAACAGACAAATCAATCAAATACTAGTTTCAGTATAAATCTATAAACAAAATGATTTATCACTAGATTTGTAGAACAGAATTGAAGTTGGTCCAATACTAAAGTCGTTAGTGCTGAGTTGAACATACAGAACTAGTCAAAAGCATTAATTTAAAATGTTTCATAAGGGCATTGACCTAGTAATAGTCTAAAACATTTGTCTTGTTAATCTTTGTTGTAGTCACCTTAAATGTCTGTCTAAAGCAGGAATGTTCCATATTCTGGAACCTGCTTCACATGTTGAAATCCAAAGAATTTCTATAAGGCATGTTATTTTTGGCAGCCAATAAAACCTACCCCTGTGATTTGTAATCCAATGTTAGACAAATTTTCCAAATAACAATGCTATATACTTTGACATTACGAAACACAAAACCTTTTTCAATGTACACTTTTGCAATGCAGAAAACGATTGAACTTAAAAGTTGTTGCTGGAAACTTTTCAATATTTCAAAAATCTATCTGAACTAACCTTTTTTTGAAAAGAATTAAGTACTTTTTGCAATATTTTTGATTTGTATGAAGAAAACTCTAGCATTAAGTTTCTAGCACATGGAACCATTTGCATATCAATCTTTTGAGATCAAAAAACAAGCTGATAAACAGGAAACACTAGGTCAACGTCTACTAGCATCCACAGTCAAGAATCGTTCCTTCATAATTTTACGAGTCTCATTCCAATATCACTTGCGGGCATATTGTCTCGTTCGTTCTTCATGTCACTTAATTTGCCATGTAATTACAGGAGCTACTACCCTACTAGGCATGCTACCCATGGCAGTCGCACAAATGACTCACTTGAAGCCGACGCGCAATGTCTTATGCAATGCACAAATTGAAATGTTACTCTGCCACGATGGATGACATTTTTGATTGCAAGTTCAGTCTTAAATCTTTGATATGACAGATCTTGTATCTAACGCAATTCTTTTACAGACACTTTTGTGTAACCCGCGATCCCACGGCTGATTTGCGGTGAGACATCAGAGAATTGACGCGAGACAAGGCGACAAGTATACGATGGATGAGCTAAGCTTAATTGAAATCCGGTTTGGAAAAGTTTAAAGGTTTCGTTTTACTCTGGGCTAGTACTAATCGGTTAGAGTGTATTCTGGGTATTATAGAGATAACCTATTAAACTAAGCACTTTCACAAAAGATGGAAACCCAGGGATGGAAATGTTTCTACAAACAAAACACAAGCATAAACAACCGACCTCGCAAGATATGAGGCCTCGATTTGCCTTAAAAAATTGCAATTAGTAGTGCTTTTTTTCTGAAGATGAGGCCTCGATTTGCCTCAAAAAAATTGCAATTAGCAGTGCTTTTTTTTTCTGAAGCATTATTGTCTAAATATTCAAAAAAATTCTCTCAGAAAATCAATCATACAAATTAACTGGGATGTGTTTACACGATGAGTTTCATCATGAAGATTTTCAAAATAAACAAGGATTTTCATGACTAATCTTTCCCTTTCTGCTTTATTCCATCCCTGATTTCTGATCAACGCGGCTCAAACTCTTGGAAGACAAAATTAGCTTTAGCAAACCTCTTTTGCACAGAATGCACTTAAAAATCTGATGCAGCAATTTCTTGAATGGGCTAAGCCATTAAAAGCATTTAGTCTCAAAGGCTTAATCTAATGTACTGTAGTATGATGCATTCAACTCTCTCCCATAACGAACAGTAGTTATAAAGCAAGTACATTGTATCAGCTTGACCAGTACATTTATGACACTGGTATCAACTTGATTAGGCCATTAGCATTTCAGCAAATACCCATTGCAATCAGGTCCAGTGTGTGATAACCGCAAGAAGCTATTAATCATTCTCTTTTTATCTTCAGTTAACACTTTACAATATGAGCTAAATTTAGATCTTCAATTCCATTAACAGATTCGTGAATCCATCTTATCACTGCATCACCACTACAAAATGCTTATGTTTTCTGCACACATTTCTAAAAGCCATAAGATGAGGGTATAGACAGCAAATAAAAATGCATATTTCACTGCAAATTTCAAGTCAATTTCAGTAAACCTTAAAAGGTCTTAAAGTCTTATCTGAGTAAAATTGTCAATAAAACTTTTCCCTTTATACAATATAAAAATTTGGAAGAGAACAATGGATGCCATTTTTGTTTGCAATTTTAGCTTAGTTATTATATTTTCTTGCCTTTCACCACTGTGGTCCAGGTTCGATTCCAAGTTGGACTTCAGTTGTACATGAATTCAGTCTCGAAGTGTTATCCGATTATCACCCTAACAACTGGTTCACGCTTTCTAGTTTTGAACCATGATTGAAATGATCACCATAGAAAAGTATAGCATACACCGTTGTCAGGGGATGTGCGTGAACCAGTTACTGGGGAGGTTACATAATCACTACGATACTGAATTTGGTTGTAGATCCATGATACTCGTCCTCGCAGGTTTTCACAGAGCACTTCGGTTTCCTCCTGCATCTAAATTGAAAATTCTTTACAAAATTTGTTCTTTCACACTATGGAGGCATCCCTTATCTTGCAAAAACTTCTCTTCATCAGGAGTTGTCTGATTTCAACATGTAATTTTGACTCTTCGTCAATTGAACAAGAATACAAATGCGATTTTGGGATTAGCCTGGCTTTTCGATGAATGTTATAAATATTTAATATATATTTTTTGTTTTCATTTACCACCAATATCACAATCCTGCCTGTCACGTCTGATTTAGTACTGGGTGTATCAAAATTCTTTGTACCCAGAGGTGTTTTATTTTCAAAAAAATATTTAAAATAGAAAGAGCATTTCAAATTGAAAGTTTTTGTTATAAGTGAGTAGCATAATATCTCATCTTTATAATCTGAAAGTTTCAAGGCAATTGAACACTGTTTCAAAGAGTTATAATCATTTATTGGATGATTACAGATTTACACAAATACCATACACACTAACTGTAATTGTCTATCGATGCTAGTTCCTGTCACATGGTGTCCAAAAAGGGTAGTTAATGTTCCCGTATATCTTCGATATTGACAACCATAAAGTGGGCTTATTTGGTACCATAGTTTAGCTAAGTTTCGAATAAAAAATCGCAATTTTGCTACAAAAGTTCTAAATATCAGAATTTCATGGGTGTTTTTGCTTTTACAGAATTACGATGACACTTTTAACATTTCTTGTAAGTTTCAGCCCAAGTGCATTTTGATATTTTTCAAAAAAACAAATTAAATTATCCGCAGTGACAACCACAAACCTGCCCCACACCTGAACTTTGACGGCTTATCTTACTCCCATCTGTTGAAGAATCCTCCGAATTTTTTTCATAAGAATGACCGCAATGGATAAATTCATAATTGCTAAAATGTCCAGGGTCGGTTCTTTTTGCATTTTTTACGCAGCAGAAAAATAATCCAAAGGTATAATGTATCCGTCAGGAGGGTTAAATCAATTCAATGCTCAAACACACACATTTCGACAAAAACACTATTTTTCTTTAAAAGCATTTAACTTTTGAATGCAACATGCTATTGCCATGAAATAAAATTCTTAGACAAGTTAAAACTACACACAAATTGAATATTTAAGTATTTTTATCAAAATTTATTCTCATCATTGTGAAAAATATTCCGTAATGTATACAAGATCAGGGTACAAAGAATTGTGATACACCTTGTAGAACCAAAGCATGACTAGATTCTGAATTACTTTGGCACCACTTTACTTCCAAAGACTTCAGACATTAAAACACCTTCCATGTTCAAGTACAATCTCTTCAAATTTCAATATAAAATCAAATTGCATTCGATTATTCAAAATATATTGCATTGGAAATTTGCGAGCACTGTGACCAGCATACTAATGAATCAATTTTATTGCTCAAAACGGCCTGGAGTTAAAAGCAGAATTAAAGACAGTTTCGTCATTCGCATGATCCATCTTGTTCCCATTTATAGTTTTGATCAAATACACAAAAAGCGTGCTGTGGTGTGTAAAAAATCCTTGCGAACCATGACCATTTAATCAGTGACCGTTATACACATACAAGTTCAAAAGTGACAAAATTTGGTACAGATTCTGTGTGAGCACTGACCATGGTCATTGTAAATAGATAGAGTGCGAAATTGGTCGCTATTTCATGATTGCATCCAACACCTGCATATTTGGGTCAGTTGGGAAGGTGGAATATCACAGCTCTACAAATGGTTCAAATTTGTGAGGTTGAAGTTGAATATTAAAGGTAATGATCGTGGCGATGGACCATGTTTATGCTTGTGGTTTAACTAAACCTAGGCTAGCAAGTAGGCGATGAATCAAAGGCTTGAGAAGTTAATTTAAGGCAAACTGTATAATTATTGTCAATTGGGGACAAGGGGATGCTCTGTTCAAATCCATAATGAAGGCAAATGTCTAGCAATGTAAGGTAAATTCACCACAGAGATGAGTATAAAAGACATGTATACAGTGAATCCATCTTATGTCCAAAAACACTTTCCTTTTGTACATTACTTTAGCACAGATACATGTATGTGAGACCAATACCATCTCTTACAAATAATATCCCATACTTTCATTCCAAACGATTTGAAAATGCTTTAGGCTAGGCAAGCATTATTTTTGTTTGATATTGCTTCAAACATACATTTTATTTTCTGTTCAAACAGAATGTGCAAAACTAACTCCCATAAGATAATTCTCTCTGAAAACAAAGACAAGGGATGTATCTGCAGGGGACCAGGGGAGGGGGATTGTCCAGCATTGAAAAAGCATTCTGAACAACATAGCAGATTTTTTTTGGTCAAAGAGTAAATTTGAGCATGGTTCAATTGCTTTAACCTTTTTTCATACTTTTTAATATTTGTATCAAATCCATGTGAAATTTGACAGTAGTGTTATGATTTGTGAAAACTACCAATAAAATTACGGTTCCCCTAAAACGCAGACCCGCAGACTTGCAGACCCGCAGACCTGCAGACCCAACCTAAAACGCAGACCCGCAGACCCAACCTAAAACGCAGACCCGCAATAAGCAGTCCTTTATGTGATCAAATCATTATTGTTTATGTTTTCACACTATTCAATGATCAAAATAATTAAGTTTACAGGTATACCTCACACCATGTTACAATGCTTGAGTGCAATTACTAATTTTGTTGTTCAACCTATCAAACTTCTATGATGTAGGTATAAGCTGTTGTTGTTTACCTATCAGACTTAATCCCCATGTATTTTGAGGTTATAGTATAGTTTACTAATAGCGTCGCCTCCAATTGTCCAATTGTCGCCTAAATCTGTTGTGAATAGTTTCTTGTAATATTGTAGCTAATTGTCTAGATTCATGCTTTAAATTATCCCGGGGCCACTCAAGTATGATACTGCAGGCATAGTGTGACCAAGGGTGAATTAGGTTTTTTTTTAGGACAGAAGGCCTCAGTTGACACCGTTACCGAGGGTATAAAAAGCTCAAAACAGCCATTTTTGAGAAATAGGGTACTTTTTCAAACCCTAATGTGAAAATGGTATCGGTAAATCCCTTTTTAAATCCGTTTTAGGTTGGGTCTGCGGGTCTGCAAGGTGGGTCTGCGGGTCTGCGTTTTAGGGGAACCGATAAAATTATGGTTTGACTGATTCAGTTGAAATTCAAAACTTGAATCTCTTTTGTCGTCATCTTTTATATGACACTAAAAACTTATTTTTTCAAAATTGTACCATACTCCTTTAACCATTTTGTTGATAGCTAAATATAATTTATATTAGTGCAATGACAGTATTTGATAAATACATACAATTCATAATTATTTTTCAATAGAACTTGACTGGATGAACTTCTAATAATTTACAGATCTTTTGCCCCCCCCCCCCCCATGCAGCCTTACTTCAAAGAAAAGGTGATTTGCATCATCTTTATCTTGCTTCAACATGTTCAAAGAAAAGGTTATTTGCATCATGTAAATATTTTGGAAGTATAAGAATCATTCACTTGATCACATTACTTTTGCTTCAAATATCTCCACCGTTTCTATTTTCAATTTACAATAAAATATAGAAATGTCATGGTTAAAACACATTGCTCCACGGTATCTTGTTGGAAATCTGTAAATGATTGTACGTGGTCTTACAATCGTACACAAGGCACGCATTGAAATGCCAGTTAAGTGAATTACACAGATCTGTGCAGAATGCTGATTACAACGATTCAAGTTTTATAGCGTTTTACTTGATAAGACCAATATTGAAGTACCTTGCTGGATTTACAATTCTATTTTTGAAGAGATACTACATGATGCAGATTGAGTTTTTATTAAATCACTGAACAATCCACCGTGTTGAAGAATTGTGATGAAGCTTATTATTGGTTTTAAGTAATACCATTAAACTAGCTCTATAAATAATCATTTGGCTGTAAATAAAGTAAAATTTAGCGAGGGATTTAGGCTAATTTGAAAATTCGGTTTAGACCAGCTAAAATAGATATATCTGATTCATTGTTGAGTTCGATTTATGAATTTCATATTCCACCAGATTGATCTTTCTTTATCCGAGTGCTGTTACTGTTATGAACTCGGCAAGTATTTTTGTGGCATTGGATCAACTGGGAAATTGCCAGGGTACTTCAAACAGAATTGGGTGCCAATGCCCAATTTATGTGTTTTGTGAGTCACTATTTATGGATCTGAAAAAGGAACACTAATAGTATGAACCATGAGGGGGAGGGGGCACAATACCAAGAAAAAACCTTGGAAAATTGAAGAAAGAACGATTGCTCCAATGAAGTCAGTCACCTATTATGGACAGAACAATCAGATTTATATCAAATTTTCGGATCTAAAAAATGAAAGCTCAGACAATGTTTTGCAAAGTTTGTGTACACATAACATTATGAACAACAACAAAATGTTACCCTGGAATGTTGTCCATACCTGTTATCTGTAGCCTTCAACAATGTCCTAGAGTTTTTATTAGGTCTTTCAGATGTTGAAATAGATCAATTACAAAATATATTTACCCTGCAATTAATCTATTAACAAGGTCCTTTTAGAAGGATTCCATAGAATAGCAAGAAATAGTTGACACAGCAAAATGGTAAATAAATAAGAGACCTGGTTAAAATTGAGATTCCCAAAGGAATAGGTGTAAAACCCTTGATCTGATTCCAGGTCTGATGTAGAACTAAAATGAATGTCTTTGCTGTAGTGCAACATTCCTGGGACTGTGATCAAAATAACACTCCTCCAAAAGGAGACTACAACAAGATCAAAGAGAATTTAATATGAAGTATTGCAACCATGTCTTTTCTGAATAGATTATAGTCGCGTGAAGAAAACCTTTTCACTTTTACGCGTCTTGTGCGCCGAGGTTCAAGTTCAAACACAACTCACGCGATACTCGTGAGCTCGCGTGATTTGACAGTTCTGTTGCTGCGTGACTTGAAGATCGATTTGATTGGTTTGTTGTTCATGCACGATGCGATTTGATCCCGCCCAGAATGAAAAGGTTTGTTTCAGATGACTATAACAGTGCGAGCACCACGAAATTCAAGAGAAGTTGAGCCAAACACGTGTAAGGCCTATCACATGACAATATGTCATAGGTTGGTTGAAATCTGTATAAACAGAACAACATGTTGTGAAATTGGAGAACATGCTTTGGTAATTCAGGTTCAAAAGTTGAACATTTGCAGATCTATTGTATATAGCCTATACATTGTAGCAAATTTGTGAAACAATAAATTTTGGATCACTGAAATTTGTTTTATTTCTGATCAAAGATATTTTGTGGGTAGTGGTAACCACCAATAGGGCCCTACATATGTCCAGGTACATGTAACAACCTATTACCAAGGTTAGAACATGGTTAGAATTCTAGATAACTCATGGATATAACTTTAGCCAAGAAATGGATGAACCTCATTCCCTACACCTGAAAGGCTGAGACTAGAACTAGTAGTACCGTTCCCCTGCTCGCCCCTCCCAAAGACCCAGCAACGTCCGCCTGGGCGAGGGGGCTAAAGAATGTTGGACACTGAGTGGATGTAGGATAAAGCACTGTTGAAACAGGGCCAGGCTAAGATCAGACGTAATCAACTGGATAGGCCTACCCTTTATCCGAGATTAGACCTGATCAAACCAGAGCCACAGATTGAAACTGGATGTTATTTGAGGATTACAGAGCATTTCTTGGGCGTCCAGAGAGTGTTTTAACAGTTTTTCAGCAATTTAGATACCAATAACATCAATCTAACAAATTTCCTAATTTAATATGCCTACTTGATAGTAAGTCAAGAGACTGAAATAACAAATCTGATAAACATAGACCTTTTCAAACAGCGATCAAAAAACTTCGGAATACGTGCCATAGCAGTTGCAGTCGGCAGACGACAATGAAAACAAAAAATGATAGTACCGCAAAAGTGCATGATAAAAACGGCAAAGTTCGTTATTGTTGGAAACATACTGTAGAAGTGTCGAACTTTGTCAAAAGATGAGGCACTGCGGTACTTTTTATTTCCAGAAATGATCGGAAAGCTTTCGGGCATCTTCGGAAACGATCGGTTTAAAAAGGTCTATATTGACAAGTCTAAGATTTATGGATCATTGTATAATTGTAATACTCAATAACCCATCCAGACACTTGAATGCAGTTGTCAAGAATAGCCCAGGTTAAAAGTATAAATTGGGGTTCATAAGTTTAAAATGAATACATTTTTGTATGCAAAAGGAAATTTCTCAATCCATAAATTTCTTATCATACATACAATAACCTAAAATGTCTGCGGTATATTGTTTCAAGCAAGTTGAAGTACAGAGAGTAACGTACTATGAATTGAATGGAAAAATCAATAAACATGTCTAGTGGTCCTGGACAATGTCGCAGTATGATCAATTGAACATGAAATATAAACATTGCCATATGAAAATGGATTTGAAATTATTGAAATGTGCATATTTTCACACCTCCAGAACATACTGACAAAAGCATTAAACGTATGTTTGGGTGTACAGCAATAACAGAAAGCTAATCTACAAATATTGGCCAGGCTCCATTCAAGTGCAGTTACATGTATTTTAATATAGGAAAGAATATGTTCATATGAAACAATGCTATCTTATAACCTGATAACATGGGTTATGGTGAACATACCCCAATTTGAGTAAATGTGCCTATAGGCCTAACTAATGTATATGCAGTTAGCCAGAAAAGGAGAGATGTGGCCACCATCCCTCCTACATTTTTGTACCTCGAAGGTCCCCCTCATGTAGATGAATTTTGTACGGGTATGTGCTTAATTACCAGACTTTGAAAAACTGACCATCTCTATACCTATTTTTGGCTCAAAAACCCACCCATCAATATACCAATTTTAATGTTAAAGCACCAAATGTTAATCAAATTAGGTGCTTTTTTTTGCAAATTTTCTCAAAAAGCACCCAATTAATGAAAATTGAGTGCTTTCATCTGAGACGAAACCACCCAACCGCAATGCCAAATCCATCAAAAACCTACCCCAAAAGGCAGGCACATATACATAGGCATACCTTGTCCCTCCTCCCCCGGGATACAAACACAGGATAGCAAATTCATGCCAAACATCACTAAATGGCTTGACTTGACTCTCAC
>JXSR01S021354.1:21018-36861 GCA_000969725.1 Ophiothrix spiculata
AAAAAATCGGAAATCTTCGGAACATGTCAGCAAAAGTTCCATTTCACAGAAAGAAATTATGACCTTGCTTTTGTGCACAGACTGACCTGCTGGTTGACTGAAGACACCTAACTGTATATGCCTAAATGTACAAAATGTCCATTATGTATTTATGCTCTACCCTCAAACATAAGCAATGTAAACTTAACTATTTCAAAACAATTTTTCCTGATTTATTGAACTGTACTCCTCCACTGCTATACGCATTCCCTATGTGGGTTATGAACCTAACATGAACCTATAGGTATGTATCCAGGATTTCACAAGTCAAATACTTTGATCACTTTGTTTAATGACGAATCTCTATTTCTGACACCAAGTCGTGAACGTATGGCCGGCCATGAACTGGGCAACTGTGTAAATACGATTGCAGTCGCAGCCACAGCCACATGTGTCCAAACCAAGATGGAAGTAAAGTACAAGCCTGTGTTAGTGGTAAATCAACACCAAATTTACACTATGTACACTGAGTAAATTCAACAAACTTCTTACTGGGGTTGACTGTAGCCCATCATTGTATGGCTAGCACTACAATCGGGCTCGACTGATTTGGTTTACTGACAAGAGAGGCCCGCCAGACTGTCAGTGGCTTTATATAGATCACTGTTCTATGTAGAGCCTAAGTTAGTGAACTATATAGGTGAGGGTTGCAAGTGCGACTATGTATGGCAGGATGGGTCTAGGATCTGTATTTTACCCTTAGAGGGTGTTTGTAAGCTTTTGTACATAGTAAGAAAAAACTGTCTAAAGAAGGCTGATTTTGAAGGATTTTTATGAGATGCGAGCACCCAACCTAACACCCAACCCCACCTTTTGATCCACTACATCATGGTGTTTCAAACAAAAGAAAATCTTTGCTTTTTACCCGGGGGGGCTACTTAGTACAAAAGGGGTTATGGGGACGCAAATTCGGGTAGCAAAATCAGGCTTTCTGATATTCCAATCAGTCCCTTTTCTTCGCAAAATGAGGTATTTATATGGGTTTTCTTTTCAAAATTTTCGGAAATTTGCGCCAAATACTGTAAATTTTGACATTTCTTCTCAAAATGTTTGAAAATTTTGCCAAAATATAGCAAATTTGAACAGAAAAAAGGAGATTTTTGATTAAATTTGGGTCAAAATTCAAAAGATTTGGTATATGGATGGGTCTATTTTCTTAAAAATTGGTATTTGGATGGGTGGCTTTCCAATTTTCCCCAGAGGCACGTCCCTACCCAAACCATATTTGAGTAGCGCCCCCCCCCCCCGGGGCTTTTTACCAAGTATTTGTAGAACAAATATTTAACATATAGTACAACAGGTGGTCATAACTACTATGAAATTTCATTCAACAATTTTTTTCAAACAAATATGCTGATGTGTGGTGGCTTTTAGTGGTCTACATTCTTGTACAGCTTCCAATCCACTTCCTTTTGGGTCACAATTCAATACATTTTTAAACTAAACTTTACAATTGAAACATATTGGAAAAGAATGAAATATTTTTCCTGGAAAAAGTTATTACTTCAGTTCATTTTATGTACCTATTGTATCAATACCGACATGAAAAATTGTTCCGTAAGTTAAAGAAAACTATACATAATGCATTATTTTTTACTTATGAAAGGAATGGTATTGGATCAAGCATTTGATCTCCAAAATAGACACGCATTTTTTAACAAAATTGGATCACTAATTACAGTGTCACCTCCTTAGAATTTCCATGAACGTTTTAATACACCATGAACAATATATGTGAAATTGTAATTACCGTAAATGTAAACAAATCGTAAACACATGGGCTCACATCAAAGGATTTTTAAACTTCTTTTGAGGAAATTGGGCCACATTTAACATATATTCATCATTTTACTAAAATATCTGTGCACTTTGTAAGAATTTCCATGAACCATTACACCGTGTACAAAAGAGTTACAAGAGACAATCAATTGTACATTTAAGTAAATTTATGTAAACAAATGGGTAACACAAGGATTCACACCAATAATTTTAAATTGACGAAAAATGCCGGAAATCCTATTCAACTGGTGAAAGTTGAACCAAAGTCAATCTTTTTGAAACAAAAACGTGACAACACTTTTAACATGACATGCATGAATGATAAATTTTAATGATTCATATTTTTAGTGTTTCAATTTTAATTTTCTTCATGCAATTTGTTTTAAAGGGTAATTATCCACTTTTCATCCTCATGGTCACCTCTATCAAATTTAAGATTTTTAGCTTATGAGAATCCTCAACTGGTATATGGTACGATCCCCAAACCATTCTTTTATATATGTGCTTGCATTTTAGAGAAAAGTGAGAAAATTTGAATTTTCTAATTATTGTCGGGCCCGACAGTAATTACAACACAGTAGACTATGGGGATTTTCAAAATGCTGAAAAGCTTGTAACTTGGAAACGAACGGTAGGAATCAAGTGAAATCTTCAGTGTATGTTTATGTTGTACATATACTATTCTTTTTATTTAGCTAGAAAGGAGGCCACATCAAAATCATGAATTGCACCTTTAAAGCTTAATAAATTTGCCTTTTCCTGTGTGCAACAGCTGAATATCATGGAAATCAGATTTTTACCTTGACAATCAAATGATTTTTACAAGTCATTTTTCAAAATAAATTATATTTAATTACAGTTAATTCTGATAATTTACAGCGCTATGAACATGTTAAAACTATCACAAAAGCCATTACTCCTTGGGTTTCATTTTATGTGCAAGTGACATTTTACCAGTGCATCAAAAAAAGTTTTTTTTAATTCTTTCAAAAATAATCAACATTTTTCATTTTGTATAATTTTGAGTTGAATCATTTTGTACAATTTACATTCATGAAGTTTGTACACTGTGTACTAAAAAAATCTATTCTTGTGTGGGTGGGTGTGTGGGTGGGTTGTGTGTAAGGCACTTGTGTGTCTGTGTGCTAACAAGAAAATTTAAATCTTTTCTGATCACAGATCACAGATTATAGTAAGAATCTAGGATCTACAAAGTATTTCCATATTATCAAATTTACAGACAGTGGACCTCTATCAGTTAGTGTCTGCACAGTTATGACACATCAATCTATGAATATTTATATCTCAGGTGGGAGTTTCAACCCCTCCGGGTCTACCTGTCTTTCATGAAAAAAATTTTGCCCGACATTTCAGCGGAAGACAATATTGGAAGGGAAGAGTCTATACCAAAAGCTTACAGATTTCCATAATTATTTTACTATTTTTGGCACAAGAAATTATTTCAGAACAGTTGGCAAAATTTGCTAGTAAAGGTCATTGAATAATCAGTGGAAGAAAATATTGGAAGGAAAGAAACTATAACAAAATCTTACAAATTTTCCATAATTATTTTACTTTTTTTGGCACAAGAAAATATTTCAAACTGTCAAAATTTGCTAAATTAAAAAGGTCATTTGATGAAACTTCAAAAAATGAAATGCAGGCTATTAAGGCTTGCACTAGTATGTTGGTAATAACAGACAACTACCAAATACTGTAAAATTTTTGAAACAAATCTTCAAAGAAGTCAAAAGTAGAAATCTAACATCCAGTTTGGTTATGAGGCCATTAACTAAAAACGTTTATTGATGCTATGTGAGGAAAGAGGGGTTGGCAAAACATTGCTTACATCATAATAAATTGGTAAGAAATTATTAATTGCAAAGAAATCCCATTTTGTATTTGGTTCACTAATAAAGCGCATTTTCATATTTGAACTCAACAGGGCAGTATTTTTCATTGTTGCTATAAATGATAATTAATAATGCAAGAAAAAAGGGTTGAATTTGACCATAGTTTTGACATTGAAACTTCAAATGCTGTCAACTGCTAGTTCACAACTAGTACACATATCTTACAATATTTGAGGGAAAAGTTTGGATCAGTGATGTTGAACTACCGTATTCGTTCTAATTAGCGCCCAGGGCGCTTAACAAAGTCATTTTGGGTGGGCGCTTATTTTTTCGACATGTGTTTTGTACGGATCACTCACGATATTCATTAATTCATTTACTTGAAGGCCGTACTTGCACATGTTAAGCTTAAGAATGTTACCTGTTCACAGTTGAGACCATAATATAATATCTTGAATAATAATCCAAGCTTTTTCACTGTTTGATCTAATAACTAAGCCAATCATTGCTTTTTTGTGACTTCAATTTCATGTATATTTGATGAAAAATACTTAATTCTCTAATTTTGGAATTCAAAAACTCAAGGGTGGGCGCTTATTGGAGCACGGGCGCCTATTAGAACGAATACGGTAGTTGACATCACTGAATTTCAACTAAAACACACCATACTAATTTCTTTCAAAAAATCTAGCAAGAATTCTCATGCCTGTCACATAGCCATTCCTATCATGATGGATGCACTGCAATTTGTACGCAGAATTTCAATCAAACCTCCAACCAACTTTATTTCTACCCAAATCACAAACTAAATCCACTTGATATCCGATCAATAGGGTCAATCTGTCCCTTTAGACAAGTGCTTTTTGGACAGAACCATGTCAAGAGCCTTCTTAAAAGTATCGAGAACTTTGTTTTTCAATCTAAAATGAACGGATGTGAGGGGGACTTTGCGAGTTCTAATGTTTCTAACCACTTTGCTGCCGTCTAGTTCTACGAAAAAATCTACAATTTGCTGAACTACTCAAATTTTGTTAAAATGATGCTGAAATTCTAGATTTTTATTGAAATTCTCTTTTTGAAAATTTCATTTATTGATCTGCCATATTTTCAAAACTATCTTTAACAATTTTTTGTTTTTAACTTGCAATGGGGGAGGGGCACTAAAGTTTGGTTTAGGTCCAGGGATGAAAATAGCCTTTGCAAAATTAAAAAATGCTACCCATAAAAATACCAATTTTCGAGAAAAGAGGACCCATATCCATGTACCAAATTTACAAATTTTCAGTTGAACTAAAATACAAATTTCTTTTTTTTTTTGGGGGGGGGGGATTGCACAATTTTGTATAAATCTTCAATTTTTTAATGAAAAAAAATACTTAAAGGGGACTGAACAAGTTTTAACTTGTTCAGTCCCCTTTAAGTATCATCCCCAAACTTTTCCCCAAGCATTTTAAGATGATTTTTACATCAGCGGTAATAATGACAGCATGCAAATTTTATTGTCAAATTCACACCTCATATATCAAAACATTTAGATATTAATACTTTTATCTTTAATTATCGTTGTTTACAATGATAAATACTGCCCCCTATAGGTTTTTTTTTTTTAGATTGACCTTTTCAGGAGATCTAATGCAAACTCAACATTTCTATTGATTTATCTGCAATATTTATGATGTAAAAGAAATGTTTTACAAAGTAATCTTTGGCTCTTTCTATCTATATCATGAATAAATTTATGTTTAGAGAATAGCCTCGTATCTAAGATAAACAAACAAAACAAAATTAAATCAAAATTTTGACTTTTCTGAAGGTCTTAATCAAAATTTTCCAGATATCTGGTAATTGACTGGAAGTGTTAATCACCCACAAATAAACTTTTCAAAAATTGGGTCCAATGCCCCTTTAAATTTGCACCATTTAGCACACATTTTGAAAAACTTGTAAGTGAACCCATCATAAAAAATTATGAGGAATAAAAAGGACCAGTGATTGAGAACCCAAATCTGCAGCACATTCCTATTAAAGTTTGTAGTAAGTAGCCCCCTCACCCAGGCCGGGGGACATGCCATATTCGACCCCATTTGTGTGCATCATTCGTACAGTTCCATATCATGCTTCAAATGACTCAAATGCATGCTGATTTGATAGAACTTTGTCTGTCTACTCAAGATTCAAGTTTCAATCAATCAGCCAGTAGCACACATGGGAGTTAAAAGCCTCAGGCCTTCGCTACTTTTCAATTTGGCCTTTTTTGGCGAAGATAAGTCAGCAGCCATTACTGCCTTAATTGAGACCTTTTCTAGGGCAAATGCACTTATCAGTTGGTAGGCTAACTCTTTTCAACTACATAGCACATTTTTGAGAATACCAATTTAATTTCTTCAGGAGAGAACTTTTTTGTAACACATAGAATAAAGCTCTTTGTGAGAAAAAAAAGATGGTGGCAAAGTAGATACATGCTCACACTAATACCAGTTTGCAAGAACCTTGCAGTTCAGTAACCGATGAGAATATCATAAATTTATGCAGATCTATCTATTATTCAAAAGCTGAAATCTGTTTTTCAGTTTCTGAAAGATCACCGTAACTTAGAGGTTTCAAATTTTAGTTACGGTATGAAAAGAAAATCAGTTTCATCATTTTTGTAATTCACAGCTTCCTAAATATTGGTATACAGGGTGTCCCAGACAAAACCTTACAATCTTTGCATGCAATTTTCTTAGCTTTAACGGAGGTCAGAAAGTATGTAAACATAGCATTTTATAGTCCATGAATTGAACTTTCATATATACCGTTTGTTTCATTTCAATCGCTATTGTACAACAATATTTGATTTTTGAGTGGCCTATACTTTTTTCCTTGATTGTAGATGGAGTTATGAAATGTAGGCTTTCACACTTTGACTATGGATCTAAAAAACAGGACTAATGGGTTTACTGGAAAATATAAAATTTATTTTTGTACCAAAATATCAAAACATTTGAACAGATATTGAAGAAATTTAATGTTTTTTCAAAGCGATTCTTACCTGTGCATCTCCTGCTGGCGTTGTCGTCGTCTGAGCTTGCCTTTTATACATAGAATGTCTCGCACTCGGATGCTGTGCACTTGATATAGGAGTTAATACTAGAGTAGCGACTAAAATAAGTAACCAATTGGAGCATAGAAGATGTAGAAAATATATAACGTCCATACTGTTGTAGCGGCAATTAGGCTGCCAACCTTCTGTGTAAGTTATGACGTGGGATGAGTATTGCAACTCAGTCATGTTGATGTACCTGGAACAAAACAAGTGTTTAAATGCTTGATCATCAGTCTGGCTAACCAAATAGATACCACTATAATTCTTTTGACCTGAAACTTTTATTATAATTAGATAAGTTAACAAAAAATATTTATTTTGCAGAATTTTACATTTTTTATCTGAACCTTTTGTAAATAAAATGAAAAAATGGTAGAATTTTCCATTTTTGATGTAAACGTTTTTTAATTGAAAAAAAAATATTTTGACAAAATGTTTCCATTTTTGATCTGAACAGGCCTTTTTTTTAAATTGTAAAACAAATATTTTGGCAGTATTTTATATCTTTTTGATCTGAACATTTTTTAATGAGTAGAGTACCCGCAAAGGTTTGCATCGGGGCATGAGATTAGAATTCCTGATTTCTTTTCTCACGAAGTAAGGGCTAAGAGTAAATTGTACAATTGTGTTGGGAGTGGCCATCTTTTTCTTTCTCTTTTTCTTGCTATCTTTTCTATTTTCGGCATCTTTTCAAAGATGCATTGGCCAGCATGCATAGATTAGCCATTTCTGGCTATCCAGGTTGGTACTTTTGTATGAGCTTGGAAGAGACCATGAGTAATTCATCATGGATCTAATGGCATGTGTCCGTCACAGACCAACCGAGGGAAACAAACAAACAAACAAAGGCCATTTCTGTATTCATGTAGGCCTAACAAACCTAGAAAAAGTATTATTTGGCAAAAATATTCCAAAATAGGTAAGTATCATCTAAGTCGTTAGTTCTAGGAATGTTTTCTCAAATTTTTGATTTTATAACTTAGTTTTCACAAAAATGGCCAAAAAGTGCCAACAAATGCCCAAAAATCATGATTTTGTGAAAAAAATGATTTTTTTGCCTATTCGGACCAAAATTTTCAAAGCTAGGGGATTAAACAAAAAATTGAGTAAACATTCCCTAGAACCATCGATATAGATGACTTAAGCCTATTTTTGAACAATTTGGCCGAATAATATTTTTCCTAGGCTTGTTCAAACATTTTTGGCAAAATAACTCATTTTTTGGTGAGAAACTAAAAAGCGTGATCTTAAATCAAGAATATGATGCTATAAATAGATTCCTTGTGAAATTCCCTTTCTAAAAATGTATACTTTTATATAGTTTACTTCATTAGTTTTCAAGTTAAATAAATTTTCAGAAATCGTGAGGCTCCAACCTCCCTTAATTGTGAATGGCCTTATGGCCTAGATTCTTCCCACTTATTTTTTACCTGTAGTATTTTTTACTTTAATTAATAGAACATGTTTAAATATATATTAATATAACCTACAAGTAGTTTTCCATGATTTTGAGGAATATTGGAGAAAATTGCAATTCTTTTCCTACTTTAATTTTTTTCGCCGGCCGAAAAAAAGTGGTGTGAAAACAGTGTTTGTAGACTTTTGAAAACTAAAAAAAAATCTTGTTTCTACACCTGTGATGGCCAAACAAATTATTTTGATGAAATTGTTTCTCTTTTATTATGTATTAGATAATAACTAGGAGCTTTGTTTGATCTTTTATCTGGTATATCCATCTGAGATACAAATTTAGGATTTAGGAAACATCTATTGGGTAGTCACACCACCATCAAAGAATGATATATTGCAAATTAGTTCTCTCTCAATTTGAGCCATTTGTGTGTACATTTTTGCAGTTTTTTGGATTTTACTATGCTTTCAGCTATATTTAGAGTATTTCCATCAGTTTTTAATTCTAGGTGGAATCTAGGCTAGTTCCTTTAAGTTGGGCGAGCAAAACTATCAGTATGTGCGACCACTGGGCCTATATGACGGGCTATATGACAATGTATGACAGACTCATTGACACTCTGAAACCAGCTTTTATAGGCCTACGGGGGAAAATAGAAGAATTAAAAAAATTTAGCAAATCAAATCATGATATAATATTGTCCAAGCAAATATTGTATTGTTATTTTCACGGCCCCCTGGGGCCTATTTCACTAACGTCTAAATCCAAATGCCAAACTTTATCACAAATTCGAGAGATCGTCGCAAATTTGCGATGGATTTCCCAACCCCGATTTCACTTAGATTTGCGATGAAAAAAATTACGCAAACCATTTGCGATGATTCTGTTTGTGATTAATATCTTGCGAGTACTTATGTTTTTATGAGCATCCTCAAAGAAAACATCCCAAATGGAAATCATTGCAAATTCTTGATATCATGTGATTTTATTTCGCACCATATTTGGATGAGATCATCCCAAAATTTGCAATAGCCGGCTCCACCATGGACTCATCGACATGGAGATTAAAATGAAAAGATTTTAGTGAAATGGAAAAGTCATCGCAAAAGATAGGCTATTTGCAATGGCTTAAATTTGCGAAAATGTCTGCAATCATCGCAAAAAATAAAGTTAGTGAAATAGGCCCCTGGTCCTGAACCTGGTCATTCCCAGTCCTACCTCAAAAAAAAATGTATACTTCACGACTTTGGTCTTTTTTTGGAAGTTTGGTTGACTTTGATTGGCAATCAACCAATCAAATACAGTAATCTCAAGAAGTTTCCAAAATATACTGCACGTGCATACTTCATGGAAGTGTTTATTTAGTCTGAGTAATTAAAACACTGTACTAGTAGTATCAGCACAGTCTGATCGTGATATGATAGTACATCATCATGTATGCCGAATTTTGCACTGCAAATCGCGATAGCATTGTGATTGTATGTTGTTTGAATGACCACGATCACGTCGACATAGCACTGGTCGTTAGTGTAAACAACACAAAAACTTGTAACATCCTTCGATTTGAAAACTCACCTTAGAAAACAATGTCACGTACTTAAAGATAACATCATTAAATACAAAATCACACAAATATTAATAAAATTCCAAGTCGTACAAAGTTATATTCCACTTGGTAGAAAGTATCGCACGTTATTATTCCAAAACACGATATAAACTCTTTGTCAACAGTCACTTGTCGTCGCATACACTTTTTAAGTGATTGGTTGTGTTGCCAGTTTTTACAGTACAAAAGTCGCCCAATCATTCATGATGCACATGTCTTGGTTTCAGAAAATTTCACTGGTTTTGGGGACCTTTATGGAGAAACAATACTACTCAGAACTGGGAGTAAAATAATTAATATTTACTCCCAGATTCAGAATAATACAATATTTATTTTGTTCATGATTTTTTCAAGATATCCATTTCATTGGTATATTCCTCCACTTGATACATTATGAGCCAGGCTCTTTTGAGTAAAGTCATACAGTAATAAACTTTTAAATGCCACAGAATAGGGGAAAATTAGGATTTGCTACTTTAGGATTTTTAAAATAGCTTGGTTCTCGTCCCCCTTCCTCTTCAATTTCTATGATTTTGTCAGATTTTCCCAATAGACTTCGGGACCCCGAATCTCACATATGAATAAAGGGCCTCGGCTCCTTTTTTTTTCTTGAGGATTGTTTGAAAATACTGAAAATTATTAACAAGTGCCAATTGTTAGTACATAGGGAAAATTCAAAAGAAAATCCCTCATCAAATCATAAAAATCGGACGAGAACTAAACAATTATCTGATTGAACTTAAGGCTTTGCAGAAACTAGATTTGTGTACCAAAAATTGACTGTAGGGCCTAAATCCCCCAGGTTGGATAACTTTTGTTTCTTTTGGTCAACAAAAGAGTTTGTGTCCCCCTTGTTTATTTCGAGCTTCAAGGGGCTCAGTTGGACTCTATTTATGCAGGTTTTCTGCTGGTTTATTATGCCACTTCAAATTTGATCTTTGTCTGATCTCTGCTACTGAGTATAATAGTCCAGTCCATATGACCTTTGTTTTTGTGGTGATACTATACAAATCCACCATCATACTAGAAAACCCATAGCCCACTGATCTAGTAACTGGCTTTAGGACTTGGTATAATTATATCACTCATAATGGTTTGTGTCTCCCGAAAAAACAAGGGTTCTATGAATCAAACTATGAGAGCATAACAGGGCAATTGAATACGCCAGTACAAGAAAAACCCAACTCCAATTATAGCTCCCTTCTGTATGGGGCCTAAATGCATAAAAATCTCTGAAAATGCTTTCAAATCACTAAAAAGCATTTTCATATCTATATCCCAATCATAGTGTCATATTTTACCTTGTAGTTGACTTTTTTTAGACATTGCTAGATCATTTTTCTAGTGTATAGAGTCAGGGAGATCATGACGGTTCGGGTTTTCTTGAACAATTTAACAATGTATAAAAAAGTCAACTTCAATGTCATATGTGACACTGTGATTAGGAAATTGACATGATATTTTGATGTGAAAGTATTTTCAGAGATTTTTATGCATTTATATTCTATAGGCCTAAGTCTAATTAACAGGAGCTCTTCGAGTTGGGGTTTTCTTACACTGGCGTATTCAATTATACGAGTTGAAATATTGGGCGCTATACCTGATAATTGGGCGCTATAATGGATACTTCAATTCCCTGATTTCACTCAGTACAGGCTTCATAGGATTCTGATGTGAATGAGTTCGCTAGTATTATAGTGAGGGCGATGTTTCAAATCGACTCTAAGTCCAGAACCAAGACTCATCATCTTGTTTAGGCTTTCGCCAAGGAAACCCAACTAGGCATGATTAAAGTACTAATGAGATAATACCATTTTAGTGGGACATACAGGGGCAAAATCGGGAAAGAGAGCAAAAAAGCGGAAGGGAAGAAAGGGAGGAATAAGAGGGAAAGAGGGAAGAAGAGAAAGAGGAAAGAAGAGGGAAAAGGGGAAGAAAAATAGAAAAAGAAAGAAAAGGAGGGAAGAAGAAAAAAAGGAAAGGGGAAGAGAAAAAAGAAAGAAACTGCCATCCCTATACATGAAACAACAAGTAGGCCTAACAAAATGTATGCACCAAATCGAGTGATTTGTGTTTTGAAATTTCAAAATTTTCTGAGGTTCCTGCATCCTCTTCAGACACCCCCTTCACATGAAACTTCAAGTATATGAAAATCTATGCACCAAAATCGAGTGGTTTGCCAGTGCTTTGAAATTTCCTAATCCCCCTAAGTGACATGAAGCATCGAGTATCAAAATCTATTCACAAAATCGAGTGATTTGTGTTTTCAAATTTCAAAACTACTCTCTGACACCACATAGGAATTACAGCGGTTACTCTATTTTCGTTGTCGGCAAAAATTTGGGCTTGTCGGCAAAAACTACCTCTACCCTTTTATAAAGTAAAAGGTCTGTGAACGCCTTTACCTGAACACCAGCCGTTTAGGACTTCGTGACAACCCCCACCCCTTTCCAGGCCACTGTACAGAAATCGAGAAACCTCTTCAGTCTTGACCCCCCCCCCCCCCCCCCCCCCCCCCCCCGATGATCAGAGATCTGGTTACGCACAGAGGAAAAAATGGGCAAATATGCATCCCTACCAACTGTTGGGCAAACTAAAAAGCGCGTAGATCAGACACTGCCAAAAAAAAGGTCCTTTAGTACCCTACAATTCCTAAAAGTCTCTGAAAATGGTGAGGGTGTAAGCCCCGGGGTGTAAGCATCTTTTGTCGTGTATCCGAGGCTTTCAACCCTGCAGTCTAGTTTTCCCTCAGGCTGTGAAATTTTCCTAATTCAACAATGTTCAATTCATAATTCAAAAATGGTGCAATTCTATCAACAGATCACAATACACTGCACCTTGAAGGCTGTGAACTTGATTATTTTCGTTTCACATGTACATGAACTATTGCTCGACTTCATTTTATACAAAAATATATATCTAAAATTTTGAGAAATGGGACGGGGCAAACTGAACTGCATGCACAAATAACATGAATAATACGCCATTCATTAATCATGTTAATTTAGTCGTTCCCAAGGCCCAATCTTGGGACCTCTCCGATCCATCATGGATTCTGTCAAGTACTTTCGTCCTGTATGCTAATGATGTCACACTTATGACTTTCATCAAATCTAAAAAGTGGAGAATATCACTGAATTATCATTAATCCATTACTTGTTCAACCATGAGAAGTGGGCTACCTCCTGGAATATCCTCTCATGCATGCTGCAGCTGCAAAAGTGCAAGATTGTCAACCATATGAAATTGACAAGATGCAAAAGACAGTCATACCTACCTTCAGTTCTCTGGCGCAACTCTAACAGAGAATGAACCTGTCTAGCATTGAATAAGGACCTCTTCTAGAAGAATGATGGTGTTACTACAGCTTGTCCCAATATTAATGCAACGAGCAAATAAAAAATATTAAAAATAGTTGCCAAAAGATATAATCATGATGGTCCGATTTGTTAATCTGTAAAGATTATAGGAATATATGTTTTTCAAAAGTAGAGTAATTACTCTACAACATGCTTTTTGTCCCGTTTCATTTAACAACTTCAAATATATGAAGAATTTAAGAAAGCCCTTTAAATCTACTTTGGTCCGATTTGTAAGTTTAGACGTCCAGTTGAAGAAATGCAAACTTGAAATGAAGAGAATTCTGCAACCAATTAGAGCACAATACAATTTCTTCCAAAAGATTGAGTCTCAGTATGTCATGAAATGGGTTCAAGGGATGTTTCATCTAATCATTTGATGTGTTTAGCAATTTCCATTCAACGTGTGCCCAATGACGTCATCAGAGATGAATCTTTACAGATTAACAAATTGGACCGTCAAGATTTTTCGGGTCTTTACAAAATGTGCAATAACTTTTGATTCAGAGATCCAAATTAAACAAAACAAAAATCCTGTAAAAGTCAATGGTCTGCTCTATAATATTATAGTAACCCCAGATAGCAAAGCTTAGTTGGACCAACTTTGGGCCAATGTCGACAGTTACGTTGGGCCAATGTACAAAAAATGATGTAGGGCCCATGTCCTTTTGTCCATCGGGCCATCGTCATTCCTATATTGGCATTCTGACGGTTGGCTGAACGTTGGGCCAATGAAAAGCCAATGTGTTACAAAATCATACAGATAGCAAAGTTTAGTTGGGCCAATGTTAGCCGATTATGTTGGGCCAACATTGGCAAATGATATCGGGCCTGTGATTTTTACCAAGTGGATTTCTCCCACTCAGTAAAGAAGTGGTACCCTCCACAATGATGGGAGGACACGCCAAGTATGTCTTGCTTTGCTGCCTTGTTTAAAATAGCACAGGCATTGCAAGAACACAAGTATACCATATGTTCAAATACTACATGAGGTCACTACTGAAATGTACATAATTTCTGTGGTGTCTTGGTTCATTTTGTTTGCATATTTCACTTCAAAACCTTGAACTCAAGTTCATGTATTTGTAGAAAATATAAATTGAGGTAGAAACTAGCGTAAAATAGCTTAATTTGGATGAAATTAACCCAAACTAGAAATTTATCTGGCCAAATAAGATCGGTCTATTAGCTCCACCCACATTCTATTACGTCATGAACGTCGGTCTAATGTCGGTTTACCACCCATCTGCCAACCAAATTACATGATGTTTATCCAACGTTGACCCAACATCGGCTCTGCGACCGCGATCGTGCCGACCATTGCCAATGTTGGCCCAACCATGCTTTGCTATCTGAGACGTTTGCTCACCATTGTGCTCTGTTCTCTCAAAATAAAAGTTCAAAGTTCGTTGCGTTTTTATTGAGGCACCCTGTATAATGGCCAAGTCAGCAGCCCAGCGTCCAGGTTAACTTCGTAAAAAGCTATATATAAGATCAAAGGTTGAGTAATATGCTATAGCTCTGTTTTTTGGGGGAAACCCCTACCTCGTCCCAACTGGATGACTGGATGATGAACAAAGGACGTGTTATATATATATAAAGACTCCCAAAAAAGTATCGCCTCATCTCGAACAAATGGCTCCTGCGCAGATACGGAAGACGCAAACGTAATTTAAAGATTGTGTGCACAAGCGCTAGAGTTTCAACTTTCATTTGACACCCTAATTCTGAGAATTGACTGAGAAACACTGAAGTTATGAACTTTTAAAACCCTCAAGGTCGATTTTTAAAAGTTGCAAATTTCGTTTTTCGCACAGTACAAACCAGTAAACGCAAAAAATAAGGATCGATATGAGAGGTAAGTGAGTTTAGTCAATTAAGCACGCGATCTTTCAAAAGCATGCGCTATTGGTGTCTAAGCATCATCTATCCAGTTATTATTTTTTCTATATTTTTACAAATTCATTTTTTATCAATAATAAGAACCGAAGAAACAACATTTAGTTGGTAGGCGTTGCTAGCTTTAAAGACATGACACAATACCAGACCATACTAGAGGACCAATAACGGTGCACCATATGTTTTTAAGGCTAGTATTGTCTACCAATTGAAACTGAAGTTTAGAACGTTTCTCATCATTAATAAGACGAAAAAAAATTATCTTGATGAATGATGCCTGGAATCCCATGACGCATGCTTTCGAAAAACTGCGCGCTTCTGTGACCAAACTCACTCTCCTCATATCGATCCTTAGTTTTGTGTTACTGGTTTGTACGGTGCGAAAAATGAAATTTGCAACTTTTAAAAAACGACGTCGAGGGTTTTAAATGTTCATAACTTCAGTATTTCTCAGTCAATTGTCAACAATAGGGTGTCAAATGAAAGCTAAAACTCCAGCGCTTATGCACACAATCTTTAAATTACATTTGCGTCTTCCGTATTGGCGTAGGAGCCATTTGCTCAAGGTGAGGCGATACTTTTTTGGGAGTCTTTATATCCGTATCATAAAGTTCTCTCCTCAAATTCAACCACTGGGATGATTCCAAGAGAGGTTTTATCCTTCATATTATTTGTTCCACATACTTATGGAGCGACACTAAAACGTCTTTGTCAACCGCTTCCAATGATTTTTTAAGCTGACATGGCTGGGGTAGACCCACAACTTGCATAAGCTGTTTTTACTTTCCAAATTTATATATAAACCACATGGG
>JXSR01S021354.1:48242-68925 GCA_000969725.1 Ophiothrix spiculata
AAATTGATCCGGAAAAGGGTAAGCTCATATTTGATACTTTATCGGATCAATTTGATCCTTTCTTTTTAAGAGTGTATTTTTCAAACTTTAGAGATATCATAAACTTGAATTTGATATAATTTGTTGAGCTATATATACACTAAATTAGAAAATGTAGCAACTTGACCTTCACACCAAAAGCAATCATTCATTATTCACGGTACAGTTTTAATTAAATTGACTTATCAACAGAACAAAACTATCATTGCCTTGAACTTGTTGAAAAACAAAATATGCTTTGGTAACAGAACTGGTTGAACGGATATTAGTACTATACCGTCATGAATGGCAAACCATTTAACAACTACACCATTTATCTTGTCATATTAATACATGTTATGTGTTGCTTGCGAGTTATTACGTGGAAAGTTGTCAGATTAGCACTAAGGCGAGTCATGAACACATGCATCAAATATATGCCTATTTAACGCAGCCAAATATAGTCTTAGGCCTACATATGGGTAGACGGTCTGATTTCGGAGGAGAACTCCTCACTCCCAGTTTTACCCACCATGATGACCCAAATCGGGCCCAAATCGATACACATCGAGCAGAATTTCAAATTTGTAAATCACTGACTTTAAAGGGGCTTGGTCCGATCTTGCAAAATTGAGTTTTCAGTGTCATATTATAGATGACCATTAGAGACGTTTAAGTTTCTAATTTCAGCTGAATCCGTCCAATCGTTTTGATTTTATGGGCAATTTTGTATATACCAGAGCCGCCCATACGTTACTGTGTAAAATTAATTATGGTTACCACAATTAGACACATTTTCGTGTATAAATCCAAAACTGAACATAACTCAGACAAGAAATTTCACATGGGTTATGAGAAAAATATTTGTGTAACAAAATCTCAAAAAGTTTGAAAAAAAGTTGAAGCAATCGGACCATTTCCTTTAAATCAATAAATTCGGTTGAGCCTCAAGCTCAGCAATCAAAATCTCACAAAGAAATCATCGGGATCATACAACCATGCTTTTGAAGACGGGTTTCAACCAATGCTCGAAAGTATTGTTTCACACTGCTTGAACATGGAACTTTCCGTCCAATAACTCTTAATTTTACCACGACCTTACTGTCATAATTCCATGATATGCATGTCACTTGTTCATTCAAAATATATGTTGTTATTCCTGATCTTTGTAGGTATAGATATCTCAGACTTGGGTATAATATATCTTAATATTGAATATTCACACGTACGTATCCATTCATGGATTCCTGAATTCCTATCAGACACAAATTATGTCAGAAGTACTAGAAGTTATACAAATTATATCATAATACATTATGAGATTAAACGTGCGTGATACTTACCGTGTATTTGATCTTCACTTAATCCAGACTGAAAGGAAAAATAAATATAAAGGTCTTTGAATAAAAAAAAATACTTTGACTTATATTTTAAGGTAAAAAACATGACATATTATTGATTATAATAGTAACACATAATATAATGAATGTTCAGACCATATTAAATGATTCCTTATATCATGACTTCCTATACGCTAACCAAACAATCAACTGAGATACATTCGACGAGGAAACGTTGGCCTACGTACATAGGGCCTATAAACATGATAGGTATTTGATCCAACTTTCCTGGCAGTAGGCCTAAGCGTAGACTGACGATCGAAGATACAAACATGTGTAGCCTCAATTTCCCTTCAGTTCATGTAGGTATCCAAAATTGCCAGTCATATTTATAATAAGTCATTTTTTTATCATGTATAGCCACTTGATGATTAAAAAAAGAGTTTCACTTACCATGGTTGTCTTTGGTTTAACTACAAAAAATAAATTGGTAACTGTTTGAAGCAATTGCACTAAAACTTAAGTCTGCTATCCGTCAAAACAGAACTATCATACGCCCATTAAATGGTAGTGTTAGTAAAGTGCTGGGAATGCACTGTAACCTACGCACAGATTTCACTTCCTGATATTCCTGGATAAAACTGACAACAACACCATTTCCGTTCCTGACTAAGTGGTATAGAATTTTTACATGTTTAATGAACAGGTCAATAATTTTATATCGCTTAAATGAATGAAGTATTGACAGTGCATGTGTGCCTTTGGTTACAAAAATGGTCACAGATTTAGAATATTATTTTGACTTATTTCATAATCAACTTGGTCATTGCTCATTGGTCATAGTAATCATTGAATTTGTTGTGGGCTAGACATACACATAGGCCTACACTGTAAAATTGCGTTTAGCATGATTTTTGCCTTCACTTTGTAAACGTGTTTAGATACTAAACTTAGTGTGTCATTTTACTAAACACTGATGTTTGACTTCTAAACATCAGTGTCAATACTCCAAACACTCCCTTTTCTAAAAATTATGTGTTTGCCTCCACTTTCAGTAGGCCTACTACTTTCTAAACACATTTTTTACAAGACGATTTACGTAGGCCTATTAGCATATCTCTTTCATAATATTTGGGCCAACATGGTTTCTTCCAGTAGTCCATTTTGTTTTCAAATTTAATATTTACTACAATTAACATTATAGGCCCTATAAAAGATCAATTGATCTTTTATAAAAGATTGAATTGATCTTTTATTTTTGATAAAGCTGCTTTTTTCAGCCTTTTTTCTATCAAAAATTATAACTTAGTTCATTTTAAAAAGAAACGGTGAAAAATAGGGGGAAAACAGTTAATTAAGTCTGATTTTGAAAAATCATGTCTGGATTTGGTGGAGATTGAAGTCCTTAAAGTGATTGAACCTGGTGTTGAAAAAAAATTCGCCCCCCCCCCCCTTCACAGTTTGAAACATTTTTGGGAAATATAATTTTTGTGTTCTTATTTTTATTTTATTTTGCTTTAGAAGCTTTTTGACTGCATATATGTTGATTGGAATTCAATTTTTTTGAATAAAATCACTTTGGAATTCCAGTTTTTCCGGGTTTTTCCTACGACCTCCTCTATGGGGAGGGGGGGGGGGGGTATGTCGCTCATAATAGTCTGCATTTGACAGAGATTGTTCTTTTTGCGTTTCCAACGTACACAATCTGTAATCATCAGGGGGTGTTTTCTGCCACGAGAAAATTTAAGCTTCACAATTCTTACATGCTGCGGTCTCTGGCTTTTTTTTTTCATTCATTTCGATTAGAAAAAGTAACTGATTACCTTCATATATTCCATGTTCATAATGGTGTATATTTTTCTCTGTGAAAATAGAAGTAAGTGGAAATTATTAGCTTTTTTTGTTTTGTTATCAACAAAGATAGTACCTGTGACAGTACACCCCTGAGTGTTAATTGTATCAACTTCAGCGTCAGTTTGTGTACGCTAAGAGAAAGCTCCTATTTATCCAATGGACACTACCGTATGATTGTGCATGAACTTAGGTGTCTAAAATCGAATTAATTTATGGCGATAAAAATGCGCATGCGCAAAGCGAATAAACAAAATATTTCGGAATTACAGTGTGGGGGTAGTGAATCCATGTGATTTCGGCCGGGAAAAACGCTAACAATCCATTTTACATGATGATAAGAGAGTTCACCACGTAGTAGTAAAATCAACAAGGCCTAAAATGCCGTCAGAAAGGTCCAAGGTAAGCAGAATTCACATTCTGATGTGTAAGCTTACATTTATTTTGATTTAAAGGGGCAATTCATGATTCACTTTTCATCCTCAAGGTCACCTCTATCAAACTTGAGTTTTTTGGCTTATAAGAATCCTCAACTGGTATATGTTACGATCCCCAAACCATTCTTTCATGCGTGCTTGCATTTTTGAGAAAATCGAGAAAATGTGTCATTTTCTAATTATTGTCGGGGCCCCGACAGTAATTACAACACAGTAGTCTAGACTATGGGGATGTTCAAAATGCTGAAAAGCTTGTAACTTGGAAACGGAAGGTCGGAATCAAGTGAAATTTTCAGAGTATATTTATGTTGTACTCTTCTTTTTATTTAGCTAGAAAACAGGCCATATCAAAATCATGAATTGCACCTTTAAGTCTGAACTAAAAACTCATCTGTTTTCTCTTGTTCAGTTGTTGATTGACATGTTGTGTTTATTTTGTAAGCGCCATGGTATCTTTTTGGTGAATGGCTCAGTAGTAACTTACATACATGTACTATTGACTGGCTTGATTTTGACTGGCTCAAATCAAGCCAATCAGTAGATAATAACTCGGGCCTGTGAAAAATGATACCGAATAAAAAAGAAACCACTGACACTGCGAGATGTCTTGTGGCCAAGCCCAAGCGGCCATTCAAAATTCAACCCAAAAAGTAAAGAGACACTCGGGAGATAGTATGTATATTTGAGGAATAACAATAATATCTTCACAGAGTACCATAATTTAGGGGTTTATCAGATGAGCATTTGCATTTAATTGCAAGAGTTGATACTTAGAAGTTAGACAATAATAACTGCGCACCATCTTTTTTGAGGTCATTGTGTGAATTCTGAGGTGATTGTTTTAGACTGAGGTATTTTTCTGAGGGAGCGCAGCTCCCGGAGAAAAATGCAGAGGTCCAAAACAATCACCGACGAATTCACTCAATGACTGAAAAATAGATGGTGCAAACAGTACTGGGTGCAAAGTTATTATTGTCATTAATGACCGCTCTTTCAACATTTGTATGCCTTTTATGTGTAATTTAATGAAGAAATACTTTATTATATTAAACTTCTTTCTTACTTAAAGGTCTACTTCTCCCTAAAGAGAATTTCGATCAGTCCAAGCGTGACGATCATCGCGTAATATGATAAATGCGTATGCGTGTAGTGCATACGCGCGCTTAATCAGCATTTTATGAGAAAACGCATTCAACGCTAATGACATCACATACGCGGGTCATTATAAGAAGTCATTGTTACCTGATAATGACCACGCAGTTGTATGCGTAAAACAAGAAATAATCTTATTAGATTGGATCGCGCTATTACGCAGGTTATTAATGGAGGGGAAATACCAGACACATAATGCGCAAATATTTGAAACACACACTTATATTTGCATTCAGGTTTGTGTACCATTTGCATAAAGGAGTATTTGCACGGTTTGTCTCTATGTGCAACCAACTTGCTACACTCGATTTTGAATTCGACGGAACTCAAGTGGACCCAAATACTCCAATTTGAGCTCTTACGCTGACGACACCATTACAAGTGGAAGTCTGGTATCTCCCTTCTATGGTTGATATGTACAGTATTTGTCTGAATTGCTAGCACTTGGTCATTGAGCAACATTTGATGACCCTGACAATGTCATTAATTGTTATAGATTCTCTCAATGTTGTTTTTCACTCATTCGCGGGGTTTTTCTTTCCAACGCTTGTTGTTAAGGCCTTTTGCGCACCAATGCACTTATTTACGCACATTTGCAGAGCGTGATTTGTTGATTTCGATTATTTACACTCATGCTGTTGACACGTGCGTGTAGAGTGGCGTACATGACACAATTTGAAATGATAAACAACTTTGAGAAATAGTATAATTAAAACTAAAAGGTTATTTCCAAAGTTGAAAGTGCTTTAAACTTGTTATGATTGATTGTGTTTGTAGAAAAAGACCAAAGAGGATACATGGGGAACAGAAGAACTAAGCAAGTCAATCAAGGTATGTAAAATGTTTATGAAGTACAGACTGTTATGTGCATAATTTAATTTATGAACACCAAAAATTAACAATTTGCCTTGAGTAAATTCGGATGTCATGTAACAATATGCCTCCAATTTCTTAGAAAAAAGACCTGATCAAACAAGATCTGTCCATCCATCTTAATATTGATGCTAAGTAAGGTATCGTATCAAACTTTATAGGGAGAAATACTGTTCATCCCCTTTCAGTTTAATTTTCATTCAAAAAACTAAAAAAAGGCGTTGTATTCTATGCCAATTTTTTAGTGTCTTTGTAGTGTCAAGACAGTAGTTATCCTGTTCCTTTGTTTCCTTAGGATGCTATGAGAGATGATAGCGCCAAGAAGCACAGAAGTTCTGATAAGGAGAGACGCAAAGATGGTGAGAGGACCAAAGATAAAGAACATAGAAAGGACAAAGACAGAGACAGAAAGGACAGGGATAGAGACAAAGACAGAAAGGACAGACATAGAAATGAAGATGTGAATGATCATGACAGGAAGAGAGACAAGGATAAAGAAAGCCGAAGAAGTAAGTCCTATCATGCTATCAGGTATTAAAATTAATGAATTTACAAGGGACTTTTACACTTAGTGGTACTGACAACGCAACGACTGTAAAAGAGATATACATCACTTCCCGGAATGTCGTAAACAGCTTCTGATTAATGCGCAGATAACAATAGGGATAACTCTAGTATGTGCATAATGTGGGATATTATGTGACTAGTATGGTACATCATTTACATTTAGGGTGGATTTGCTTGTAGCAAATCACCCCACTAGGGTCGGGGCTTTTTTAACCTGCCAGTTTCAATTCCTGATTCTCTCTGTTCCCGGACTAGCCTGTGTTATTTGTTGTGTGTTGCTGGGCCAAACATTCGTAGCTTGCAATTCAGAGTTGTTGTGATGCAGTATAGTGGGACCAAGTGTATTTAGGTCCCATTCAGAATTTTAGGGTTAGGGTTTAGGGTTAGGTTTAATTTAGGGTTAGGGTGTAGGGTTAGGGTTAGTTTTAGGGTTAGAGTTAGGGTTTAGGGTTAGGGTTAGGGTATAGTTTTTGATGGGACCTAAAGTATACTTTTTCCCTATATAAATTTGCATAATTGCTATAAAAGGTTGCATAAAAATGTCATAAGATTATGTGAGGCGTTATTGCAACCAGGCATGATTGCAACCAAACAATAGAGTAATCAATTGCAAAAGGAAAGCACATGGCAGGGGTGTGAGAGTTCCTCTTTTCGGCTGATTTCCTCATTTTTGAATATTTTCTTGTGTTAAAATTTCAGCTTTTTTATTCATTTTCAGCCCGTTTTTACCTTTTTCCTGATTTTACGACGCTTTTCCTTGTTTTTCCTCGTTTTTGTCAACTGGCCTCTCACACCCCTGACATGGTCAAGATTGTCATTTTTGCCATCATCAGGACGTTATAGATATAGTAACTGTCCAATTAAAACTTGCGATATCCTTACATGCTTGTGTTATTGTTGTGTTTTAAAAAGTATGACTATGATATTTAGCGAGTACATCCCATGCACAGGTAATATCAAAAGCATTGTTATTCACATAAAATGGAAACAATCTCATCAGATTTGACCTCAATATTATTAGGGATATCAACGGGAAAATAACAATTTCTATTCAATTTGTTTTCATGACGCATTCAAATTGTACTCTGTTTCCAAAGTAAAATGACACCAAGATCACATTTGTGGGTCAAGCGGTTCTGGAGATATTAAATATTATTTTGTCCGAAAAATTTGCCGCTATTTGAGCTACAAATAGGGGTAAATTAGAGAAAATGTCAACATAAGGAATTTAGGGGCGTGTAAAAATGACAAACAAACTAAGAAACTGATTTGTTTTAAATTATTTTTCTTCTACCAGTGCCTGACAGTTGCTAAGCGTCCAAAAAATCCCATGTCTAACTTCGTCTTTGAAAATATCCACCCAAATTTGAGGTCATTTGTTCAATTTCAACAAATGGACCCATTTGACAAGGTGTACAACGGGAGTGTGGTAAATAAATAACACAGCACAACCAATGACGTTAAACCTGTAAGGTGCGGTAAATAATGGCAACTACAATAACTGTTCTTACTCCCCTAACCTTTAAAAGTACTTATTTCTACACTATTTTACTGATTTTTACTGGATTAATGACATGAAAGACGGGTGCATGTGAGTAACATTCTGATTTTGAACCAAATTCACAACTATTTTAACTGATACCATCCAAAAAGACGAAAGAAAATTTTGGCGTGTTTTGCAATGTCCAACCAATGTTTGTGCCGATAGTAGCTGCGAACAGAGCAATGATTGTTCGCCTGCTTGCAGGGGTTTATAAAACACACAGGAGATTGTGGTAGTATTGGGTTTGAAGTGGATCTCGCGAAGTGATTCATTCGTTGTTGAAAGTCAAAAAATATACCATTTTGATCACGAATATCTACCGGTTGTAATGATGTGAGACACTTTTTCAGAGACGTCCTGTGTCATCCTGGGATTGCAAAGTATTGAGAGATCTCCGACCGGGGCGGTGGTCTGGGGTTTTGATTGACTGCTGTGAAATACAAAAGGTGATTTCCAAAAAGTGTCCTTCATAAATAGAGCAATGGATCTATCTCCTTTAAAATAGTTGTTGACTTTTTGCCTAAAAGTGAGTGAATCACATCACGAAATGCATTTTTGTACAACGAGCTATACCGCAGAATGGGGCTTAATTTGAGTTTGAACGGAGACCTGTGGTCCATTTTTCACACGGAGCTGCTCATTTATGAAAACATATGAACATTCAATCAACTGTAATATGCTTGTTTTATGATTAAAAACTAAAAGGAACCCCCTCAATATTAAAAGAAACTAAATTTCTTTAAATAGTTACATTTTTAATTATTTTAAACATTATTAAATCCCTCAACGAAGAGTCTAAAGTGAAGGTACTTGAAAGTAAATTTCAACCCAGCACAGATTTTTCTACACTAATTGACATCCCTAATATTATGCAGGCAAATATTAATAGTTGTGTTTCATGATGCAAATACTACAGGGATTGTTGGCATCATTACTATATTTATGCAAGCATTTTTGATTTAAAATACAAAGCTTTAAACTTTATTTTTGTCCAACTTGTTTTCAAAGGAGAAGGCAGTCATAGGGAGAAAAGTGACAAGGAAAGACGGCCTAGAGAAGACAGAGAACACGATGGTGACAAAGAGAAACGGAGGGAAGACAAAGACAAGAGAGAGAGGAGACACAAAGAAGACAGGGACAGAAAGCACCAGGAAAATGGTGAAAGTCGGTCCCATGATAAAGACAGGGACAGGGAAAGAAGACACAGAGATGATAAAGACAGGCGTGACAAAGACGGACATAAAGACTCGGACCGCAGTAAAGACAGAGACAAGGATAGGAAACATCGAGACGATAGAGACAAAGATAGAGAAAGGAGGCATAGAGATGATAAGGACAGGGACAAAGAGAAAAGACATAGAGATGAAAAAGACAAGGACAGGGACAGAAGACACAGGGATGAAAAAGACAAGGACAGAGAGAAGAGACATCGAGATGACAAAGAGAAAAGCTCTCATGATAAAGACAGAAGGAGAGACAAGGAAAAGGACAGGGACAGGAGAAGTAAAGACGAGGACAGTGAGAGGAGACACAGGAGGGATGAAGAGAGGAAGCATAAATCTGATAACAAATATGAAGAGGAAGAAAAGGAAAACAGAAGACATAGGGAAAGGGATGAGAGGTGAGTAGTCTTTGTTTTAATCCTTATGGTGTTGGTGGGTGTGTATCTATCATTACTATACCTCATAGATATTTTTTAGGAAACCACAAAATACAATTGGTCAGTTAAACCTGATGCACAGGACAGTATTTTGCCTACTATCACCAAGTGTGCGTAACGCTCACACAGGGACCAAAGTGAAAAACTATCACCCCCCTTGTAATCATGTTATATATCACTTATCAGTTGGAAATTCATAGGATGACCAAGAAGAACCGACATTTTGGTGATTTTTTGAATATTTTGATGTACGAGGGTTATTCAAAAAGTTTTACCTGTTGTATCATAACTTTCGTTCTGTGAAAGGTAGTTACTTGAAAATTAGCACAAATATAGCTCAGAATGTCGTCTACATATAGTCAAAAAATCATATTAATGCCTTTTCTAGATTTTTGCAGTTGTCCTGAAAACCACGGTAAGATTTGGTACACCGGAAACGGTCAAAATATGTGTTACAATTTCAAAACTGGCTCAGGTACAGTGAATTAAAAAGGTCATAATATAGCCATGTAGTATTGATATACAACAAAAATTATATAAAACATAAGAATGGACATACAATTGTACGGAATGATTAAAAAACTGACCCAAACTGAAAATAATGGTCACCCACAAGCACAACAATAATAGGAACAAATAGCCCATGCAGCAGTATTATCAAAATCACTAAAGATACAGTTTAGGAAGAAACTGACTTTAATAAAACAAGATGTAAAATAGTTGTTTTATGAAGCTTTATTCTTGAAGAAATTTTTAAAGTAGATTACAAAAGAAACTACATTTGATTTTTTGACTGAAAACTGTGGTATATCACCTTTAAATGTTGTTTTTGACATAAAAAATGCACTTAGAAAAGTCAGGCCATAGAAAAGCATGATATGCTGATATTTGTTACCTAAGAGGATACCAGACACCCTTTCAAATATTGGGATTCTGGGTAATTTCTATCAGTAACAAGTTTACTTTATCAGTGGCATATGACTTATTGGATTATAAGGTTCACTTTCATTCCAATTGTGTTCAGTAACTACCAATATTTTTGGGTATACAAATGGTTATTCATATATTAGCTGCACATATGATTTCAGGTGCAATGTCATATGATATTTCACCGTTTCCGGTGTACCAAATCTTGCTGTGGTTTTCAGATCACCTGCAAAAATCTAGAAACGGTATTGATATGATTTTTTAACAACATGTAGACAACATTCTGAACTATATTTGTGTCAATTTTCAAGTAGCTATCTTAAGTAGAACAAAAGTTATGATACAACAGGTAGAACTTTTTGAATGACCCTCGTATTTTTAAAATACCATATTAGGTACAATATTTATGAGGTATGGTAAAGCAAATACATCATGGTTTATTTCAAGAGTATTGACAATTCCTGATCCCTCAGTGTTGGATGCATGTGAAAGTAATCCCACGCATTCAACACCTTGGGATCAGTAATTTTCACTACTTCCCTCTATACTATGTTGTATTTGTATAATATTTTTATCCCCCTGGTTTGAAAAAGGTCAAAGTAGTGGATAACTGCATCATCCTGAGTTGTCTGTTGCCTTTTATCGTTGTGAAAAGGGTTAACATTTGCCTGTAACTTCTGATAGACTTAAATGTCAAACCAGAAGGATCTTGTGGTTCTTAGAACCAGTATTTTTACCAACAGTCTGCATTCAATCTCAAGCTCGTGTTGTCACTAGATCTAGAAGACCTGTCAGTCGCTCTTTCAACAGAATGGAAGTATAAATCATGCTGAGCACCAGGAAAGCTGTTTTCATCAATATCCCAGTTTTGGTATAACGGTGAAATCTCATCGACTGATGAGGAGAAAGAACAATGATAAATTATCTTGTAAGAGATCGGGCTCACAAAATGAAAGAGTAAACCCACGCAATTCTGGCATAGAAAATGAGCGCCTCAGATGATGATTACTTCTGGATGAAGTAAAATCTGGTTTAGGCATGCCAGTTCTCCTAAATATTACATTCTTCATCCTTTCAGAAAGACTGTTTTCTTCTGGAACATTTGAAAAAGGAGTGTTCTCTTTTGGAAGATCTGAAAAGAGAAAAGATGACAAAAAGTAAAATAGGAGAGCCAAAGGGAAGAAAAGATATGAGATGGGAGGTAGTGGGTTGGAAAAGTTAAGAGAGTGTTTTATATAGAAATAGCCAAAAGGGAATGTTTGTTTGCTATTATTTATGTTCCCACTATTATTCAGTGGTGTGCGTTTATGATATTGCAGCTTATCACGTCACAAATTACATAATAGTTTTATGCTTTGTCACACATCAATGTATTTGGGTCATCGTAAGCCCAATGCACAAAGGTTTCGCTTACTGAACGTATACCTAACGGACATCACCGTATGGATATCAAATACAATGTACGTTAGAGCAGTACGTTTAGCTTTTTATGTTAATGTGTGATTGAGCCTTAAGATATGGCCACAATAAGCGTACAACCAACTAGGAACTGCGTAGTAACAATATAACAGTGATTTTTTTGCGAAACTTTGTCTATAGACCATTGGTACAAAATGGTAAAAAAATCGTCAGAATACCTTTGGCGACAGCCGATTGTGAGGGCAAATGTGACGATATCTTTAGGAAAGATCTTATGAAATGCCATTGTTGTATTACGTATCCATATAGTAACATCAACATTGAACTTGAAGTACCTCCTAGTATGAAGTAAAAGCTGTGCTTGCTTTGAGATTTTTAGGGAGCCTGGAGCATTAAAGAAACACACACAGTTCGGGCTTATAAAATGAGCGCCTCAGATATAATTACCTCTGGGTGAAGTAAAATCTGGTTCAGGCAAAACTTTTCTCCTACGTAATACATTCGCTATCCTTTCAGGGATGCAAAGGTTGTTCTCTTCTAGAAGATCTGAAAAAAAGAGAAAATTAATAAAATTTTAAAATATAAGAGGGGAGCCACAGGTATGAAAAGAGATGAGAAGCAGGTAATGGGACAGAAAAGTAGAGTGGGTTATAATAAAGGTTTCTGTCAAGACGTTTTTTTTTCATATCAACATGTCGCAATAATTTGTTGTCGACGTCGACATATGTGTCGACATAAAGTTGATATCAAAGTGTAGGTTTTTGCAGGGAAATTATTTACATGAACTAATAATACTCTTTTTCTCTTGTTTTTAAACATTTTTATGCAAAAGATGCACAGCGCAATACTCGGCTGTGCAACATTAAGTGAAAAATGATCCTTAGCAGCAGAGGTAGTTTGAACTTACAACACTAAATGCAAAATTATGCTGAAAGCTACCCCTTTTTAAAAAAATTTTGACACCACTATTATGGGTCAAAATCAGACCCTCTTTATCCATTTCATGCCTTCCAATTTCCATTTGTACACCTAGCTCTCATCCATGCATGTAAAATGAATGCTCTTTTGTACCCAAGTAGGGTCATATACATACCTAATTTGTTGTGCGGAAGTTGTTGTAAACGCTGGACCACTTTTTCGATATCAGGTCTGTAATCCTTGTTCATGTGCCAACAATGTTCTATCAAGGCTGCCAATGGAGGTGGACAAGAGTCAGGAATAGTTGGTCTGACATTTTTACCGACTTTGTACATAATATGACAGGCTATCTGATCTTTATAGGGCTCCTCGCATGTCTCTATTTCCAAGAGCACAATACCAAATGCATAAATATCTGCTTTCGGAGTGAGCAATTCCTCTGTGAAGATTTCTGGAGCTTGCCATTTCAGACTTCCCTTATCACTGTGTTTAGTTGTCTTTGTGCTTGTTAGGGTCTTAGATATACCAAAGTCGCATATTTTTATGTTATCGTCTGCCATAATCAAGAGGTTTGGTGATTTGATGTCGCGATGCAAAACTTTATTGTCTCGCAGATATTTTAACCCATGAGCAACTTGAATCGCCCATTTTGTCTTGAGGTCTCGAGGCAGATCAGTTTGGGTGTGCAAGTAGTCGAATAGAGAACCATGTGCTGCATACTCAGTGACTAATACTACATGATCTGATGTTACAGCTAACCCGTAGAATTTGATGATACTTGGGTGGTGTTTCAATTCTTTCAAAAAATTAATTTCATTTTCCAAGTCTTCTGATATGTTTTGTTGAGCTTTGGGAATGTGTATCTTCTGGGCAGCAGCGTCTATGTCACCAAATTCCTTTGATTGCCATGTGACTCTGTAAACATCCCCAAAGCCGCCACGTCTAATAGGTTCACGATAAATCAGTTCGATTTCTTGTATTGTTGGTTTTAACACATGATGGGCTGACATTTTCAATTCACCAATTTGTTGCTGACTGAAAAAACAAAATACAAAGCTCTACTATTAGTATTATTTACTCATGTTAAAAAATCCAATATACTCTACAGTGTACCACTTTTTGATGGGATTTTCTCAGCAAATATATATTCTGATTGGTGTAGACTTCATGGTGGTGTTCCACAAGGCACACTTATTGGTCCAATTGTTTTTATGGTACTTGTAAATGATGCTGCCAGAATGCAAGAATCAAACAAACTTGCTTTAAAATGACTTGACAATTGTGGAAAATGTTCCATTATCACACAACAGTACAATTCAGCATGATTTGGACAATTTTAGTAACTGGGCTGAGGTTAACAAAATGAAACTTAACCCGTCTAAGTGCATGTTCATGGATGTCACCTTCATGAGAGATCCCCCTTCTCTTGATCCTCTTCGTCTTTGTAATCAAGATCTTCAACAAACAGATTTTTTGAAGATCCTGGGGATCAAGATCTCTAGTGATCTTAAATGGGACACTCATGTTGGTGACATCATTAAGCGTGCAAGTGGTCGGCTTTTCATGCTTACATTGTTAAAAAGATTTAGTCTTCCTGTCAAAGATTTGATCACGATATACATTGGTTTTATTCGCCCTCTTTTGGAATATGCTGTTCCAGTATGGCATCCCGGTCTAACCGAAAAGCAGCATTATGCCTTGGAGCGTATCCAAAAGAGAGCGTGTAAAATCATGATGGGTTCCAAGTATACTTGTTACCAGGATGCCCTGACAACTTGCAGCATACCTGAACTTCACCAACGCCGTGACAAGATATGCTTGGATTTTGCAAATAAACTTCTTGAGTCAAATCAATTCAGAAATTGGCTGCCAAAGTCTAGAGCAGATGCAACCAACTCATATAACCTTAGGAACAGTCATAAACTTTCTGTGCCAAAAACTCGCACAAAGAGGTACTCTGACAGTGCAATACCCTTCATGGTTAAGATCTGGAATAATCAATAATTATGCTTTCTAGCTCAGTTTATGTATTTATATTTTGATGACCCTCTAGAATGCTCTCCGGTCTTTTAGTGTATATTGTGTGCTGGCATACTTGTTTTAATCATATTGTATGTAATTACATTTGCATGTTTTATATGTATTTTATAATTGTAAATATTGTTTTAATTCAGCATTTTGCTGCGATTACAATATTCTTTAATAAACCTTGAATAATAATACTTAAAATGTTTGTCGCTTCTGCTGACCTTATATTGTTATTTTTTGAAATGAGGTATTTGCCTTTTTCTTGTTGCTACATCACCTTGAAAATTCTTCATTTTATGGCATTTGTAAGTTGATTTTAGTTGAGTGACAAGCTGTGTACAACTGTTTGCTGATAAGAAAAATAATGCACCTGAATCTGAACCTCAAATTGGGCATTGTTGCCATTGGTTTGTATAGTGTGTGATATATCACACAACCAAAACTGAAAGTGTTCACAGTGCCCTGGATATGGTTCACTGATTTTTATATTTACCAGGGTACTCCCATTGGTGACCTAGGAGGAAGTTCGTAGGGACCCTACCAAATTTTCTCATAAATGCTTCATTGGATTGTGTTGTGTCATAAGATGCATATTTAGAGGGGTGGCAGATATCAAAAGCGCTGGTTAAAAGCATTCAATGCATACACGCTGTATTCGAAAAACCCAGGTAGGACGCCATGGTCCCCCCCTTTGGTCACTTAAAGGATAATGGTCCCATTTTTCAAAATCAAAATTTCACATGGGTTATGAAAAAAATATAAGCAATATTTTGGTACCAAAATCTCAAAAAGTTTGAAAAAAGTTGTAGTGATTGGGCCATTCTCCTTTAAGCGTTAACATGACTAACTTTATGTGACAATATCTCAACTGATACTAGACTTTATAGGGAGATCCTGGCATCTTTGGAATCGGGAGACCATGAACTTTCCATTTTAAGACATAATAAGCATTAAAGGTGAAATTCATGATTTTGATGTGACAAATACCTTGCTTCTTTTCTAGCTAAATAAAAAGAAGAGTACAACATAAATAAAATTTAATATATAGCCCATGCTGATACAAGCAATACTCCGGGGAAGTAGTGATGTCATAATTTATGTAAATCACCCAACACATGAGTTTTGGTTCCAAACAAACGGGATGGACATGTTTACCACACGTTATTGTCTATGGGGGAAAAGTTAGACTCCTATTTGATACCATAACATTCGTCTAAAAAAACATCTCGACCTGTTATATGCTGAAGGATAGGATGAGTGCCTGAACTGCTTGATTGCAAGCATCCTGAGAGATAAACCCGCGTATCCGCCACAAATTGCGAATTTGAAAGTTAAGAGATCTGCAAAGCATATTTACATGAAGAGACATATTCATATTGGCATCAAAAGTCACCCCAAGATTTTTGACTGATAATACAGGACAAAGATGTCAAACATTATGTGAGTACTGATACAAACTCAATTAACAGCGTTATGTTGAATTTCTATTGAATTGATATAGGCAAAGCATATAGCCACTTAACTTTTAATGAAGTGACAAGATTATAAAAATCCACTATAATTTTAATTATAGTGGATTTTTCAAAGCTTGCAATCAGTGTGAATACCCTCACAACTTACTCTACCTGGGGTGAAGACCAGAAACGATGCAGATATCTCTCTCTATATGTCCATATTGTGAAGTTATCAATAGCAAAAAACATAAATCCTGCCCATTTTATATATGTCACATGATGATAACGGTAAATGTTCAAGCTGAGCCTTGTCGCGATTACTACTCCCGATAGCATATCATACTGGTAATTTACATTTACACTTTTTGAGAAAGGCTTTTATGACTTTAATTCATAACAATTGGTAGATTTTAATGGGTTTGCCGTCGGACAAGTTTAGAACCGTCAAGCTTTCCTCAGGAGTAGCTCTGACTTCTTCTGGACAAATATTATAAAGACATGGGCCGTCACTTCCCACTGATGAGCCATTCACCCGCCCCTTGCCAACAGTGTTGAAAGCAGGTCACCTCTTTGAGATTGTGGTGGCTCTGGAAAGAGCCTCTCTGAAGGCTGCCTTGCCGACAGATTCACACAAAAGTAGGTTGCGCCTTACCTCTAATGTGTTGTTAATAATAGTTTTTCTCAAAACCAAGTTTAATGTTTTAATGGAAAGATGTTTATAACATTTTCATATAACCATTTTGTTTCCGGCTGCATCCAATGATTAATAAATTATTTGCATGAATACATGTCAAGAGTACCTTGTTTCCCACACCATTATGCTACTAAAAATAGCATGTTGGGGTTTTCTGACAGCACAGATCCTAATTTGTATGCACAACAGAACACCAGGGCAAAACTGATTTTGGCAGGTTCAGCGAGTACAAATTGGCCTTCAGTATTGAAGCTTGAACATGAATGATAGCCAATAAATTATATTTTTGGCAAATTCTAGACTGATCCCAGACACTTTTCAAAAGTAAAACAATTTAATGAGATTTTTGGTTCTTTGAACATGGGGATCTTTGGAACTGAAGTAATCTTCAGACAATGTTGGACATGCCTCTCTACTACTGGATTTTATCGGGTATCGACGTGTGGTGTCACCTGTGTTATATTGTGTAGAAAAATAGTGCATCAAATAAACTTGATTACAGTACTGTTAGATTACTTTGCTACAGTTCATGGGGTTCATACATGAAACCCCCAGCAGATTTAGAATACTGGGAGTCCCAATAAAAACGCAACGAACTTCAAACTTTTATTTTGAGGAAACAGAGCACAATTTTGAGCTAACTATGTAATATTATAATAATATAATAGAGTAGACCATTAGTTTTTACAAGATTTTTGATTTGTGTAATTTGGATCTCTGAATCAAAAGTTACAGCACATTTGGTAAACACCCGGAAAATCTTGATGGTCTGCATTGGCGTAGCCAGGGGAGTTCGGAAGGGGTGCGCACACCGGGGTCTACAACAAAAACAAATGGGATAGTAAAGACAAAAAAAAATAATAACAGTGGGAAAAGAGCGAAATATGGGCGCAGTAGTCCTAATTACTACTAATAATACATTTCGATATGTTCGATATAGGCAGGTGCCCCTAGAGGCCCCTGAAATCGTTGCCGTTTTGGACTAGGATAATAGCACTCCCCGGGTAACGCAATCCTGGCTACGCATATGGTCTGATTTATTAATCTGTAAAGATTCACCATTGGTGAATGGAGCACACGTTGAATGGAAATTGCCAAAAATATCACATGATTAGGAGAAGCATGACATAAGTATTCAATTTAATGAGGACCTGCTGATAATAAGCAGGTTGTTGCATCTAGTTGAGTCAACCTGTTGCATCCCCTTGATGGGCTAAATGAATCCCTAACTTTCTAGAGTTCTTAAATTTCTTTGTTATTCAGGTTTTGCCTTGGTTTTAGTTAAAGTCTTGTGAATTGCTGTATTATTGGTAGGACAAGGTTTTAGATCTGACCCCGATTTGACTGCCAAAAGTGGGGAGAAGTAAAAATACTTTAAATAAAGAATGACACGTGTTTCTAGGCTGAAATTTTGTGTAGAATTCAAATATGAACTCAAAAATACAAAATAATGAACATGAAATGTCACTCCATTGGCTAATATAGGGCTGTTTATGCCAAAATTTGAAAAATCCAAATCTACCATGCACAGCATAATCTGTAAATACTTTTGAGGTCCCTGAACTTCCTTTCCACACTATTTCTGGGTATTTTCAGGTAACATCATCTTTTCCTCTTGCTAATCTAACATCAGATTGGTCAACACTTTATGCCTGGTCACATGATTGCGCATTACTCAAGGTCGCATTTTCGTCGCAATTTTGCTCAAAAATTGAGTTTCTGTCACTTTGTAAAAAAAAATTTACTAAAATAGTAAGCAGTTTGATTCAAATTTGGTATCATAATCATAAAGAAATATATCTTGGCTCTAATTGATTAAAGTTTCATGCATACTGCTCGTTGCGAATTTTTGTCGTGGTAATGCAAAGTTTCACATAAAATTTTGAATGCGTAAATCGTAAAAAAAAAAAAATCGGAAATATTACACCTGTTAAGAGAAAATTAAAAACATTAACATTAAGGATACTATTTCAGGTAAAAACGATTAAATTTTCAAGTATATAGCTCCTAACGTTCTTGTGTACCACCCTTTTTAATGACGGCCGGTATTTTGTTCACACATCAGTAAAATTAAGGGGTAGGGGTAACATTTTTATTTATTTTTGAATGTTCCTGTACAAGAAATAGTATAAAGTAGATATCAATTTAAAGCTGATTAAATTTCCAATAAAATGAAAGATAAATCAAGTCTGTAGGCCTTTCCTATCAGTAGATATGGTTACCTAAAGCCAGGAATTTATCGAAAAGTGTGAATATCCTCGATTGTCACTTGAGACATGTTTTTTAAACGGCTATTGCACAAAAGTTATACAAGAAACAACAGAACAAACAGTTTTATTTTAAAGTCCTTGCCACTATCTGTCATTCTAACATTAAAAATGTCATTTTAATGTATATTGTGGATTCTATAGGTCTACAAAATTGGGATTTCAAAATTTTTGTCACGCAAAAACGGTCATTTTTGGCCAAAATTGGTCAAAAATTCGAAATTTCCTGGCTAAACGACGCAAAATACAGGATTTACACTTTAAAATTCATAATCTACAGACATTTTAACCCTAGAAATTACTTATTAAACAATTCTCCATGTGTATTTTCTACCCTAAATACTTTTTCACACTTTTGGCAGTGAAACTGGGGTCAAATCTCCAACCATGTCGTAGACGTTTTTTCGACTCTTTTGGTAGAAATTGTATTCTAAACTCTCAGATTGTCTCACCTGAAGTAACAGATTCAAAGAATATCAGAGTATCATGAAGATCAGTACTTTAATTTGAAAATTTTAACCTGTTTCAGGTAAACTTTAAAGATGAACTTCAAATATCGGTTTATGTTAGGTACAATTTATTTGGATTGATTCTGCTCTTGTTGGTTGCAGAATACCATCAAATTTTCCTCATTTTAAGTTCTTCATTTCTTTAACTGGAAGTGGTATCTCACAAATTGGAACAAAGCAGATTTAAAGGGCTTTCTTAAATTCTTCATATCTCTGGACTGGAATGGTAAAATTAAACAGGACAAAAAGCATGTTGTGGAGTAATTATTCCACTTTTGAAAAACATATATTACCGTAATTTCCGGAATATAAGCCTTATACATTGATTTATGGCCCGAAAAAAGTTCATGCAGCTTATACGACGCACGTTGAATCTTAAAAGACAAGGATCATCAATTTTGCATGCTGATCTGAAATTTTGAAATCCAAAAATGTTTGCATCAGCAACATTTTAAATCAATATTTTCTTTTTATTTCTTTCGTGTTTTGGTGTTTCTTTGCTTTATATGCCACAAAGATTTAAATGTAATGATGATACATGCGTTGAAATATCAATTATACATAATATTCATTTAATAAATACAACGTTTTGGTGCCAATAATGACGGCTTGATCGTCAAAATTAATTTCAATCAACACTGCAATTTCCACGGTAAACGTTATCCTAATGTACTCAAAATAACAACATATGAATCAAGGTCCATTTGAGTTCATGACATATGATATAGTATGGTATTCTCGTTAAAATACAAAAAAAAAACAATCACAGGGAGGGTTTTCCCTTTCTACATTATCCTGTTCATGCTTTATTTCACTCCCGAAATCATATGCAATTACGCAAGTGACCAAAATGTCAAAGCTGCTTAGCAGTATAACACGGATGTACCTTACGTATCAGACAGCAAGGGCGAGAACTAGATTGTACCGATTCCAGCTGGTTACAAGGGCCGACTGTGAAAATCTGCTGACGATCGTTATGGAAGTAGTCAACTATTATACATTTTTAATTACAGATTTGAAAACATA
>JXSR01S021358.1:97985-110905 GCA_000969725.1 Ophiothrix spiculata
CATTGGGCCTCTTCCTCCAACCCTGTACCCCCTTCTCCCTGGATTCAAAGCCTTATCCTGGTACAGCCATGCGAGATGGGTTCATCACTTGTCAGGAGTAAAGCTGATTTCAGAGTGTCTGTCGTAGTGGTCGTACGGCAAGCGTGACGTCAAGTGCTCAAACTCAACCTCTTTGCATCTGGAAAATTTTGTGGCGAGCACGACAAGCCGATAAATCGATAACCCTGTCGTGATGGTCGCAATGACACAATATTTTGAACTGGGATAAATTCAACTTTTCTTGCGACAGACCTATGCGGCAATATACAAATATGTCATGCAACATTGCGACAAATTGTAAATGCTTGGTCGTGTGCCGCAACTACAAGCTTGGTCATCTGCCGCAACGACAGCTACTCTGAAACCACCGTAAATGCCATCAGGACTTTTCCCTTAATCCCTCTCCCCTTTCCCCCTGGATTCAAAGCCTTACCCTGGTGCAGCCTTGTGAGCTGCCTCCACTGCATTCCTGACATCTTTCCTGTTTGCGTCTGACACAATAGCTACAATCTCTCCGGACGGGTTCAACACCTCTCTGGAGTACATTCCATCTGGCCTCTTCTGTGCACCACCGTAGTACAACTTGTAGGTGCGGTCAATACTGCAGAAACAAAAGTTAGTGAAAACTATAAGGCATTATAGCAAAACTGGTTCCCAGACATCCTCAAATTCATTTTTTGTTAAATTTATTTCAATTAGGTATTCAAACACGCCACAGAGTTGTTCATCGCAAATCAACAACGATGCATCCATGCTTCTGCGTATTTTTATCGCGCGAGGGTGGCTAAAGCGTGATAAAAATACGCTGACGCATCGGATGCAGGGTTGTTGATTCGTGATGAACAACTCTGTGGCGTGTTTGAATACCTTTCAACAACGAAAATCATCCTCAAAACATATGCATTAAATTCTAAATGTTTTTTGAATTTAACAGCTAGGCCCACTCATCTTTTATAAATATTTAGTTTATCTGATACAAAGTGCTAATTTGTGAATGTTTGCTGCTTTGACGTTATCAATTTTTTTCAAAGCACCGGGCTTTTGCACGAACTATAAGTGCCCAACGCGCGATGATCAGTGCGCCGATTTCTGTGTACTGCGTAAACGCACTTCCGTTAACGCTGTGCTGTGCGTAACGCGCTAATTTGAATATCAACTGTGGGTTCATCACTAATCAACAACAGAATGCTCCTGGATAAAGAGATACAGTGAGTTGTTGAATGTGTTGGTGTTAATTAAAGAGCGCTCTCAATTTTGATCATATTTTTGGTTTTGGTATAATTGTTAAGGGACCTGATATTTCGACTTTAGCAAAGTCTTAACTGTAATCTATTTACTACATAGGCTTTTTTATGGATAAGCAGTTTCTAACAGCATTTACTTTTGTAATTGTTTTTACTTAGATATGGTAGCCTAAAATGTAAAAGACTTTGGTCTGCAAGATGTAGTAGCCTAACCTGTTAAAAACTCTGAGAAAGTTGGTCTGGTTACTCTTAAAGCAACCATTCTGTTATTTTACAAGAGCTGGTCACCTCAAAAACAATCATTTTGTCATTTTCCAGTGGTAAGTTTCTTTGAAAGCACCAAAGTTGTCATTTCTCGGCTATCCAAAAGTGTTACATGAGTAATCAAGATACAAATGTGCTTTGTGCTATACTTATTGCATAAATATTTTTTTCTTTTATGAAGACATAAATCTATTAAGCAGTTGAATAAAGAATGTGGTGTTCATTACATTTCGTCATGTGAGTGCAAGAAAATCGTATCTGAAATAACTGCCTTACGTCATAAATTTGGATTGCACACTGTATGACCTCCAGTCTTGGGTCAGTGTTCATTTCAAGAACTACTGACATAAGACAGGAACATTTTGAGGGAATTTCACATTCTTGTGACAAGGTGTAAAATAAATATAACTTAGGGCAGCCATTGCAGATACGACTTTATTACACTCACATGATGATCTACTCTTTAATCACGCTATACAATAATAGTAAATCAACTATACAGACTCCCAAGAAAGTATCGCCTCACCTCAAAAAATGGCTCGTACACAAATATGGTACTCGCCAGTGTTTCCGCTAAGGCTATATGGCGCGCCATTGGCGCATGATTTTGGTGCAAGCACCCCTTGAACTATGTCAAACTTGCTCGAATTGGCGCAAGCTCAAAAACCTTAGCGGAAACACTGGTACTCGCAAATGTAATTTGAAGATTATGTGTACAAGCGCTAGAATTTCAGCTCTCCTTTGACACCCTATTTCTGACAATTGACTGAAAAAGAATGAAGTTATGAACTTTTAAACCCCTCGAGGTCATTTAAAAAAGTTGCAAATTTCATTTTTCACAAGTACAAAATGTGGCAATAATTGCAATGGTGTTATTTACACGTCAGTTAATGAAATCAATACCACCGCTTGTACAGTTGATATCTAAGCGGATATTTTGTACTATGCAAAAAATGAAATTTGCAACTTTTTTAATTGAACTCGAGAGGTTTAAAAGTTCATAACTTCATTCTTTTTCAGTCAATTATCAGAAATAGGGAGTCAAAAAAAAGCTAAAATTCCAGCGCTTGTACACATAATCTTCAAATTACATTTGCAAGTTCCATATTTGCGTACAAGCCATTTTTTTCGAGGTGAGGCGATACTTTTTTGGGAGTCTGTTTATATAAAATTGATCTTACTGTATGCATCCACACATTTGTACACAAGAAGTATGCAGACTATTGTATCAACATTAGTGTACAGTGAGGAGATACCAATTATCTCAATAGAAACCACCTGAAAACCATTTATCTTTATATAGCCCCTAAATGGCTTCACAAAGAATCACTGCATCCTATTACTAAGGGATGTAATAGGGTTTTTTCAAAGAAATCCCGGTTGTTGTAAGAACAACTCCTGTAAAGCAGCATAAAATTAGCCAAAAATACCCACAACCAAGGCTGAATTAATAATCTACAATTGCAGATATTTTGAACAAAAACATGCTGAAATCAGGAAAAATCCTGAAGAATCACACCCCTGATTGATAAACCTGATATTTGGATTAAAGCCCCGGGGGGGTCTGTCATCATTGACATGAGGGTATCAGGCGTGACCAAGAATTCACGTAAAAAGGGTGTTTTTTTAGGATCATGCACGTTACGTACGTAACGTGAATAGGGTCTAAAATCTCAAAAAAACAACAAAAAGGGTATATTTTTGAAACTGATGAGTTAAATTTTCAGTAAATTTAGTAAAATGTTAGTAAATTTTCAACAATCATACTTACTTAGGGTGTAATTTTTGATAATATGTAAATACTTGTTTAGGGTGCTGTTTGGAAGTCTTTGGTCACGCCTGATACCCCCTTTCAATTATGACAGACCCCCCTGGGATTAAAGCTTTGAAAAATTCATAAATTTAAGTTAACATGATAGGTGAGATCTCTAACAGTGTAGTAATTTTATATCAATTGTTAAGTTAATCGTCAAACACAAGAGAAGATATCGTGAGTATCCCATCATGCATTGCTTCCTATGGGAAATTTTGTACAGCACTTCATGCGAGTACTTAGTGATGAAACATGCCCAAAATGCAAGATTACAACAATTATGTTTGATTAATAGGAATTTTATCACTAACTACTCACATAATTTTCTATACAAGCAATCCCATAGGAAGCAATGCATGATGGGATACACACGATATCTTCTCTTGTCAAACACTAACCTTGGCAAGTTATGTCCAGCTACTGTGACCTCTGACCTCTTGGGGTCAGCTACAGATGGTATTGTCGGCACATGGCTACCGAATGTCTTCATGTCTATATCCACTGGAGATGGTTTGAACTTTTTGGCCCACACTGGCATAACATATTCATATAAGCCCTGGAAAAAATGTTACACAACAGTCTTGTTGAAGGACACACACACACACACAAAATTCACAGGCCATCTAAGACAAACAAAATTCACTTACATTTCTCATGAAAAAATTCTTTCAATCATATATTTAGGTATTCAAACACGCCACAGAGTTGTTCATCGCAAATCAACAACGATGCATCCATGCGTCTGCGTATTTTTATCACGCGAGGGTGGTTTAAGCCACCCGAGCGTGTTAAAAATACGCAGACGCATCGGATGCTGAGTTGTTGATTCGCGATGAACAACTCTGTGGCGTGTTTGAATACCTTTCAACAACGAAAATCTTCTTGAAAAACGTATGAATTAAATTCTTAATGTTTTCAATTTAGCAGATAGGCCTTCTCGTCTTCATAAAAATATTTAACATATCTGAAGCAAAGCGCTAATTTGTGAATGTTTGCTGCTTTGACGTTATCAATTTTTCCCAAGCACTGGACTTTTGCACGTACTATAAGTGCTCGATGCGCGATGATCAGTGCGCCATCTTTTGTGTACTGCGTAAACGCACTTCCGTAAATGCCGTGCCGTGTGTGACGCGCGCTAATTTAAATATCAACTGTGGATTCATCACGAATCAACAACGGCACGCTCCTGTATAAAGAGATACAGTGAGTTGTTGAAAACTGAATGTTCTACTCATAAAGCACTTGTTTTATATTAATATAATATTTTAGCACACAGTAATTTTTTTGCATGGCCAATTTTTTGCACATTTTTTACTTTTGCTTACACAAAAATTCAAAGGGGCCGCTTCAGAACTCAAGCAGCGGTTGTCTGCCGGTTCTGGGCGGTTGGCTATTGTTTACTCTGGTTGAACTGCCCAGAACCGGCAGGCAACCGCCGGTGAGTTTTAAAGCGGCCCCTATTTCTCATTCTCCAGAGAATGAGAAATTCAAAGCACAAATAATTGTCTGTTTTACTATAAATGTTCAAGGGTGATTCCAAAGTAATGTTTATGACCGAAAAATTGAAAAGTTTCACTTTCAAATGGCCACAGAACCTAGCATAAACATTATATCAAAGAGTTTGTTGTTGATAATGGTGCTCACTGGTGGGATCAAGACATGCAGGTGTTTAAAGATTAAAATAATTGCCAAAATACTGAATAAAGTTAATGTAATGTACGGTAACGTTTGTGACCTCGCACGGAAATGGTTTTTTGCTCCAAATGACTTCAAAGTAAGAAATCTCTGACATGTTAGCGAGTTTTTTATTGTGCTTTTCACAGATGATGGGTAACATATTTACAAATAGTTCATAAAAGTGGTAGGAAATTCTATCGTTAAGATTTATTTTAATGCAATGTTTGTTTGGTAACGTCTGGTAACGTTTGTGACATTTTGGTGTAACTTGTTGGTAACGTTTGTGACATTTTTGAATTAAAACATGTGCTCATTCATGCACGGATAGAAAAAATTCAAAATTTCTCATTAGAAAATACTTTTCACGTACCGAGTAACAAACGTATGACTGAAAAAACTGCTCATATGGTCGAATAAAAAAGCTATTTTTTTGCTTGAAATCATAAAAGGTTTAGTTTTCACTGGAATGAGCCTTCAAGCAAATGTTCAAGTTCAACAAGAATAATTGTGGATATTAGTTAGTAGTTGGAAGCACTTTCTAAAAATGCAATAAAATTAGTAGGTGTTGAGGAAATTTGACCTTCTCTTTGACGATCGTGGCTAATGCCTTTAAGAGCAAAAGTATGAAAATAAATGTGAAGTTCAAAATTTCCAGTAAACCATTACTATACCTCTTTTCCACCATCCCTGCCATATCCACTGTGTCTATATCCACCAAAGCCAGCCGCTGCATCAAACATGTTGTGTCCATTTACCCATACTGCACCAGCCTTGAGACTCAGAGCGACCTCTAACCCCAGACTGACTTTCTCTGTCCACACGCTGGCAGCTAGCCCATAGTTTGTGTTGTTACCCAATGCCACTGCCTCTTTGGCTGTGCGGAATGGGACTACTACTAATACTGGACCAAAAATCTGGAGAAAAAATAGGTTGGCATCATTATTTTATTTGTCGATTCCCAAGATTTTCAACGATGCAATGATGCTTATTGCTAAGCAATTCTGAATGTACTCAAGCATTTTCTAGTAACAACTAGAGCCGCAAGCGGACATCCGCGTATCTGCTTACATCCTGGACCTTTGTTTCGATTAAAACACAGTTAAAACAACCCAACTCCCAATACAACTCTATAAGAAAATACCAGCTCTGGGTAATTTTGACTAATTTTTGAAAATTTTCAAAATAGTACACTGCTAAAATCATATAAAGTGTGTGGTATTCAAACCAGAACAAGATGACAATCAAATGAAATCATCGTTTCACAGATTTCCTTCTCATTTAAAAAGAAAAAAATAATGGAGGGATGCCTATTTACAGTAATGATTGTTTTCACCACACACGAGGCCCACCACAAGTTACTTTTAGATTATTGTGCTGCGTATGACGCAGGTCTACTTCTGCCTATATGTGATCATCCCTTAACAACCTCCAGTAATGCCGGCATTTTTCATTTTGAGCAACAGTACAAATACACAAAAAAGATGTATTCTGACAAATCTAAGATTTTTATCAATTTAAAACATTCAAGCATTTCTAAAACTCTTGGTAAAATATCAACTATTATATATTTCATCCCTTAAAATATTTGAAAACTAACATTTTCTAGATGTTGTTGAATTGGAAATGTGGATAAAACAAAAACTTAAATTCATGTTATCTCGGTTTTATCTATTCTGATATGTCATGCTTCAAAGAATCGTATAACTCAACTTCTGGGTGTCACATCAGGGGGCAACTTTACATTTTGTAAGGGTACATGTGCTACAACCAAACTGCACAATGTAGTAGTTTCATGCACAATAAAATACTACTCATTGAATCACAATTCAACCTTGCATTGATTCCACTTCCCTGTATGCTGCTATATGTTGGCGATTCAATACTGGATATCTAACAAAACATTACAGTGGCTATCAACTTTGCAGGAGATGTATTTTACAGCCTTTTTTTTTTAACTGATTGAAAGTACGATCAAGTTCCATGGATGTTGCAACAAAACATAAAATAGTGCATTGCCTTAGTTTAATCATAATAACATTGTCATTGGAACACATCATAATTAGTGTACAGAAGAGAAGAGATGGTGTGTATCCCATCATGCATTGCTTCTTATGGGATTTTTTGTATTGGAAATTATGTGAGTAGTTAGTGATGAAATGACCATAAATCAAAGTTAATTGTTGTAATGATGCATTTCGGGTATGTTTCACTACTAACTACTCACATGACTTCCTGTACAAAATTTTCCATAGGAAGCAATGCATGATGGGATACACACGATATCTTCTCTAAGTGTACGGTATCAAAAACCCTTAAAAAAAACTTACCTCTTCCATAACAACCCTGGATGATGTCTGTACATTATTAATAACAGTTGGTGGGTAGTAGCACCCTTGCTTTGGAACACACTCCCAGTTCTGGATGATCTGCAGGGCAAGGAAACATTGAGTATAAAGAAACTAGTAAATTTTCAGTACTGTCCTTATTTTGTTAATTTTTTGAGGATCTATCTAATTTTTCATCAAGATTCAAGGTTGGCAATTTCCCGGGAAATACTAGTATTTCCCGCCTAGGTGGGAAATACTGGTAAATACCGGGAAATACTGGGAAATACCGGGAAATACTGGTAAATACCGGGAAATACTGGGAAATACCGGGAAATACCTGGTCGAGACATGGGAAATACCATTCACTAAATATGTATTTTCAAGATCCCATGGGGGTTATCCTAATTTGAGTATGTTTTTCTCATTAGAATGTTATGTGAACAATTTTAAATTGGTTTGCTTGAATAATTAAATTATCTATGACAAAAAGATGCAATAAGGCATGTTGATTATAAATATTCATCAAGTGAACACTCCGTAGGAATGTTAGAGTTGGCCAAAAGCATACTATTAAATGAATTAAACCAGTTTCTTATTAAACACAAATCACTGATATATTTCTTACAATGAAACTTTATGTCACTTCCCGACTTTAATGGAATGCACATGCTGTTCACAAAATCTTAAAATACTTTCAAGAGGGTTTACAAGTCATAAAGTATATTTTACAGGCATAAATACTATAATGCCACTTACCCCCTCCCACCCTAGGGGAATGATTTTTGTGTCTTCTATGAGCTTCTCTGTGGTAGTTAATTAATAATGTTTCAAAGCACAAAAGCTTTGAAATCACTTCTTTTTCAAGTATTTCCCGGTATTTCCCACTTAAACCAAAATTTGCTTGGTGGTACCGGTAAATACCGGTATTTACCGCCCCGGGAAATACCGGCCAACCTTGTCAAGATTGCTATGGTGCAATATGTGCGCCCAATCACGGATTATAGCTAGGACAAAGAGGACCCTACATACCCTCAAATTGAGCCCATTAGTTATTATGATGATGCTACTGTACTTTGAGCATTACAAAATGGCCACCAATTCTTAGCCTTTTTTTATCTGAAAGCAAAAGTAATCCAGTGCCCATACAAATGCACGAGCAAGGACAAATGAAAAACTGTGTATGTACTGCAAATTATGTGGTGTTCAGTAGTGATGCTCATGCATTTCTATATCAATCCATATTTTTTTGATTGTAAATCAAAATTACACCCCAGATTTTCTACAGTTTTTGAGATATAATGTAAAATTTTATGTATACTGATATTTTTAATTTCTTAAGTTTTTACATAACATCCTCATCCCTAGGGTTGCAATTTGTCTTCGAAAAGTAAACAAGAAGTACCCTGAGGGTAAAACCTCACAAAATACATTTCAGATTGATTATACACTTGCTAAAATTGAACTATACCCTTTAAGCTTACCTCGGCTCCTTCACTCCTAGCCTCTTCCACAAACTGTTCTACAGTTTTCTTCTGTGAAGGATCTACAATAGCTCCCATGTCAACTGATTTGTCCAATGAATGTCCTAGGCGGAGGTTAAGAATCCTGTCCCTCAGTTTGTCTACTAGTGCTGGAGCTACTGTCTCTTGTACCAGTAATCTGGACCCTGCACTACATACCTATAAAAAGACAATCATATAAGAACAAAACAAATCACACAATACCTTTTAAAGGTGGGTGACACATTCTGGAAAAAATTGCACATGTTTTTTCCCCTATTTTAAGGGACTGGCCCAGATTCTAGTTAGAATTAAAAACTTATAATGGAAACACTCTAAAAAGCTTAAAATGTAGTGAAATCAAAAAAGTAAAAAAATCTACAAAGAAATGACTCAAATTGGGAAAGAATTCATTTGCAGTATATTATTCTGTGATGGTGGTGTGACTATCTGTTTTCTTCATCCCAAATTAGTACCTCAGGTGGATTTACCAGATTAAAGACCAAGCTCAAAGAGATAATTCAATAAATATTAAAAAAATAATTTGTTTCCTATCATTGGTGTCGAAACAAGATATTTATAACATTTGAAACTAGAAACACTAGTTTTCACACCATTTTTTGCCTCCGCAGAAAAAAATTAAAGATGGTAAAGAGTTGCGATTTTCTCCATTGTTCCACAAAACCACGGAAAACTACTTATAAGTTCTATCTCTTAATGTGAAAAAACATGTGGGTAAAAATGTGGCGGGAAGAATCTAGGCTAGTCCTTAAGTCGAAGATCATCTTCTGTTCTGGTCATTACCATTATTTAAAACAATGGTAATCCGCCTGAACCGGATGTTACGGGCAGTCAATCGCATTTGAAATGCCCCCTTAATTTACATAATTCCAGAGTTAAACTTGAATTTGGTAAGAATTCAAATTCTTATCATGGAGTGGAAGAATGGAACAATATTTGGAATTAAAAGTTCTGATAATGTTAAATGTTTCAAAAGTAATTACAAGAGATATCTTGTTTCTCAATACTAAAAGCATTTGTTTATTCCCTTATTCAATTGTTTTTGTACATTCAAAAATTTAACCACTTTCAAATGAGTCTGGAACAAGACAGGCCTTCAGCCTATTTTCCAATCCTCCTCCACATTATTAAATTTCACAGGGATGTGAGAAAAATGTGAGCTATACTTAAAGTGTCCAAATTGATTTATTTGGGTAACTGAGGAGAGGGAGGAGTAGGGTGGGGGATTGGGGTGGTCAAAAACTGAGTAGGGTATACATCTTTTGAGTGCTCATAACTCAAAAATTAATTGGTGTAGTCAGTGTACAATTGTGCAGTTTCGGCCAGTAGTTCCAAATAACCGAGTAAATTAATTATTTGTTAATAGCTCAAAGCATAATAATGATAAGTTCAAATCCTGGTTAAGGCCTGGGTTTATTTTTCAGGTCTTGGCTCTTGCAAGGGAAAGGATACATTATTGAGCATTACTCAATATTTTACCTGGCCCTGGTTAAACCAGATAGCATCGACTAATCCCTCGACGGCCGAGTCTAAATCTGCCGAATCAAACACAACAAACGGTGATTTTCCACCTAACTCCAGTGACAACTTCTTGCCCGTGCCTGCTGTAGCTCTCCGCAATATCTGACCAACCTGAAAGAGAAGGCAAAATTCATAAACGAAACATGGACTAATCACGCCCATTGAATGTCCATTCACGAGCTAAATGTTATTAATTTGCTGGGAAGCTCCTTTGACAACTTATAGGTTGTAAGCTACTTCCCAGTGCTTTTGTGAGATTTTGGCCAGAAATTTTGCTCCTGCTGAGCTGCTCCAGGAGCATAATTTCAGGGCCAAAATCTCACAAAAGCCTTCCCAGTTGGCTGGTTGACAATTTCCCCAGCATCCCCAGGGTCACAATGAGGTGTAATAAAACAAATACTATATGGTTATTCCCAGTGATGTAGCTAAAGGGGGGGGGGGGGGGGGGGCCCCCCCCCCCCCCCCCCCCACCCCCCCATTACTGACCTTCCGTCGGTTAAAAAAGCGCTATCGGTAAAGTTAAGCCGACTGGCCGCAGGCCACATTTCTACTCACCTCAGTTGATCCAGTAAATGCTACTTTATCCACATCTAAATGAGTAGCAAGCTTGCTTCCAAATGCTCCACCCCCTGTGACCACATTGAAGACACCAGGAGGTAAGCCAGCCTCGGCGCAAATCTGCGCCAGGAGGAGGGCGCTCAGACGGGTGAACGTAGCGGGTTTCAAGACGACTGTGTTGCCCATAGCCAGTGCTGGGCAGACTTTCCATGTTAATAACATCAGGGGGAAGTTCCAAGGTACAATGGCACCAACAACACCTGTAGGTACAACAGATCAAAGTTGTCTAGATTTAATACATAATATTTACAAGTATCTAAGTTACAGTCAGTCATTTCTGTATTTGCTAGTTCTTCCCAACCTGCATGATGTAGCAATGTCTTACAACCAACGATGCATTAACATCCAAAGCAGGCCCGTAGCCAGGAATTTTTCAAGGGGGGTGCGGATTTTCAAAAAGTGGACTTTTTGGAGGAAAATTTTTCGTTTTGGTTAAACCAAAACTAATTTTAGTGGTTTTTGGCAAAAAAAAAAGGTTTTAGTAGTTGTTTTTCTAGCATTTTGTGTAGTATTTTTGTAAAAGACCACCTGCATTTACGTTTTGGGGTCCTTTAGGTGTTCTTTTGGTGGAAATTTAGGGATTTTTGTGGACCTTAGGGTTTTTTTACATTGTCACCGCACCCCCTGGCTACGGGCCTGATCCCAAGACTCATAGACTGGCCACTATACTCTATAAATATTGAAGTATGCAACAAGCTACTGATTATAACACACATAAACCAATATCACCATCCGGGAAATAAATTAGTCTGTATTTCTCGAATCAGAACAACGTACCAAATCTTGCTGAATATTCAAAATGAACTATCTTCATTGATTGTCCATGTGATAGCAACAAAATTAGCTTAAAATAATTCTAAAACCATGAACAATTCATGTACAAAAATATAAATATGCAGCGATTTGGTCTTAATCAATCCTAATCAATCAATACTAGTCTCTTAGTCTTACACGATACAAAATCACCAGTTCACAATGTTGTAGAATACATGCTATGGATCTCGTAACAGAATCTGATTGTTTGTTGCATACTTCAAAGTTTACAGGATATAGTTCCCAACCTACCCACAGACTTCCATCCAGCCATTTCTGTATCTGCTAGCTCCGCCCAGCCCGCATGGTGGTAGAAATGTCTCACGACTAATGGCGTATCAGCATCTCTGGACTCACGGATTGGTTTCCCGTTATCCAAACTTTCCACAACACTTAAAAGACGCTGATGCTTCTGAACATGACGTGCCACACTAAAAAAAAAATTAACAAATATGAAAGAAACTGCATGACCAATGATTTTAAATAAGTGCACATACTTAAAGTGCACAATCCGCAGGTGAAATATTTAATTTAGTGAATACCATTGGGAGATCTGAAAAAGAAAAATTTGAAACAATTCATCACTTTTTTGGTTCTTAATTGTCATACTAAACCATCTTCTCCGTCTCCTGCTTCTGGACGTTTGTGGCATCCTACTAGCGTACTCCAACCAGGAAATCCTTTGTTTTAATAAATGACAGAAGAGTCATAGTGTAATCACTGGCGTGCCAGGGATTTTTCCTTGTGGAGAGCTAAACGGGATTTGCCGATTATGAGGGGGCCGATTGGTAAAAATCAGTAAAAACAGGCTGATTTTACATGAGTGCGTAGTGACTCCGCTGTGCGTTCTGTCGCGCACTTCTATTACTTGACTACAACGCAATACGCATCTTACATTTTCCCGCCAAATTGGGCGTAAGCAAAGAAAAACGCTTGAATGGCTCAACAGCCACATTCTCAGTCAAATTACCATTCATGTTGCCAGCGTACGGAACCAATACTAGGACACTCTATTTACCTATACAGATACCTGGCCCTGACATGGCAAGGCATTTTACTCCAAGAGTCATAAGCTTTCTACATA
>JXSR01S021362.1:9748-21710 GCA_000969725.1 Ophiothrix spiculata
CAGTTTCAATGACCTGTATCTCGTAATTTACTATGCCGACCTTAATGTATCTTTCGATATGACGAGGCACATATGGTATATAAAAATAAGAACACTTTTATTGTATAAGAAAGGGTAATGATATATATGAGTGAATTTGATTTTCATCAATTCAGTAATTCATACAAATATCGTACAAAAGGGTGAGAAATCTTTTATAGTGCCATTGATTTCTCTTGTTAAAGTTCACCTGTAATTATTATTGTCACATTATGTTTGGTGTATAAGGCCTTTGATCCTTGGAGACAGATATAGATGGTTCCATATCGTTATACTCCTATTCACCTGTACCTCATTGCCCTTCCTTTTACTAGTGTTCAACTTTTATCTTAATTTTCAGAATGAGCTGATTTCAATGAAGACAGAGTTAAAAGAAGTTCTTGAGCGAGAGAAAAAATCTTATGACCAGATTGATGTGCTTAAGCAGGAAAAGAAAGCTGAAAGGTAAAATTGAAGTACATAAAGAACAGAGGACAACCTCCTTGATACCATTAGCAACAGAGTTTGTAAATTAATTCTCACCCGCATATTTACATTGCCCTCAAAATGATGTAAGCTATTATCTGTATAGCATGTTACAGGTTTAATCTCTTGTTTATTACAGATTTAAAGCGTCGTTCGGTTCTATTCACAAGATAGATGCCCAGATAGCAAAGTTAGTTGGCACAACATTGGGCCAACGTTGTGCCAACCAACTTTGCTATCATGGGATGAGTACTTTGATGATTTTCTGATGCTTCTCTGTAGAAGCATTTCAAGACGGTTGTTGTCTAATCATATTTTACGGTGTGTTCATGTATGCAACTACACTGTGAAAATTGTTGCATATTAAAGCAATACTATAAGATTTTGATCAAAAATGGTTTATAGGAACAGCATATAATGGAGGAATGTGACTATCTAAAAGCGTTTTCAAGTGTATTTTGTGAAAAAAATTGTTTTGCTACCAAAAACTTTCCTATTAATTCAACAAATGGCCATAACAGAAAAAGTAAGCATCTTTGAGCCAAATGGTTTGGAGGGTATTCATATCTACCAGAAACAAACCCAATAAGCCCAAAAATCAAGTCATGGGTGACAGGGGGCACTGCATTAGTAAAACTTTATAGTATTGCTTTAATATACTTATCAGTCTCCTGTCTTTCTATCAATCTTTCTTTACAGGCCTTTTCTTTGTGTTTTAGTTTTGTTTACTACAAGTCATTCATACACTCTGCGTTAAGTACGCGTTGAAATTGTAAATCTAATTGGACAGTTTGTAACTCATACGCATTCATTAATCTCGTCTAGTTGCACGCTGCGTATCGCGTGGTGCGTTGTACAATTCCATGTACGCATACGCGTAACATACTCACGCTTGTATGGCAAGTTTCATTTTAAAAGAAAGGTAAATCTAAACTTACAATGAAAACATGGGATGATGGATGGTTGCATTTTCTATGTTTTATTGAAATAGGAAACACATTTTTAAATAATAATGCCGTTTATTTTTTTACAATTATATTCTAATCATTGTCGTGTATGAATTAGATTAATAACTGCTCTTTACTTGGCGCTCGTGAAATTGTACAAAAATAATGCACCTTGTGCTGAAGTCGAAGTTGTCCAACTCACTCGGCTGAGCCTCGTGAGTGTGGACAACTTCAACTTCAGCACGCGGTGCATTATTGTTGTACAATTTTACTTGCGTCAAGTAATACGCGGTTATTAATCTATAATTAGTATTAAAAAAAAATATTTGATAACATTATCACTTCTAAATTTTCCTAATAAATTTCCTGCAATTTTGGCAGTTGGAGCTAAAATTTTGTAGTTTTCTTCAAAAACGGGGTCAAAAGAACCGAATCATGCTGAAAATGGGGATATAGTGAGCGGCCTGTTTGGCCTGAAAAAGGGGTCTTGACCGCCGTACATATATATCCTGCCCACATAATGAGAATGCCCCCCCCCCCCTGGGACGTCACCCCTTTAGGAAATAACGGTATTGATCTTCTAGATTTAGGAAGTTAATAAATCACGTAGGGTGTTTACCAAGAACTCTTCAGGATTTAATTAATAGTGTACAAATCAATTATGCAAAGCAATAAGGATGTATAATAGACCTTGACACTGTCAGGGCATCTTCACACTTAATCAATTCACAAGATTTAACCCAGAGCTTGAGCAGTTCAATAAGGCAAAAACAAATTCTCCTCCACAGTTTTTTTCAGAGAGAGTCGGTCGGTAGGGTTTTTTTAAATTTATTTTTTTAAATACTCTTCCACGGACTGCTAGTTCGATCGGCTGCTCCCGCCTTCACGACTACCCCCGCGACATCCAAATCAAAACAATCAAATACTTCTTATAGTGATTTGGGACATCCTAATCATTTTGAGGGTTGAATATCGAAAAAAGCAAAAACTTTTTTTTGTAGTTTCAGTAAGTTTTGCATATTTTTTTAGAAAAAAAAATTTCAACAAAAGAAAGTTTGGGTAGGGCTGAAAAATAGGGTCGGTCGGTGGAGGGCAACCAAACAATTTTTTTTTTGGCCTAATTAAGTAGTTATAGACTGCAAGGGTAGGAGATCTGAGAAATCGGGCAAAATTCTTATTTCCACAATATACTGTTTAAAAGGATAAGTAAAATATGCAACTAACTCCCAACTAACTGTGTCACCTCTAGAGCCTTATTAACAGTAAAATATTCTTACTCTATCTGACCGTACGGGATTTTACTTTTCTAGCTCAACTAAAAAATAGGGGTGAAAAAAGTATAGTTTCACAAAGATGTTAACTCGGGACACCTTGCCACCCAAACCCTGTAGGCATTAATGGTGGTAAAATGCTATCCTCTTTTACTATGAAATCAATGCAATTTAAGGTAATTCTCTCACTTAAAACTCAACACAACCTCCAATACAAATAACACATAGGAAGTAATGCATGATGGGAAGCATAACCTTCTTTGCTGTGGTGCCATCGGACCAACAAAATGAACCAGAGACCATTAACCCTGACACTGTCAAATATATAGTCTAGTACCCCGTTCAGACACACACAAAAGTCGTCTTAGGTCGTCATCGAGTTCATTTTAAATTTCAAACACGACCTCGGATTAAAGGAAAGTAACTCGATTTACGACCGTTCACATACACCTACGATATTGAAGTCGAGTTGAAAATGAACTCGACTTGTGTTTCCGGAAATGACGTACGCTCCAGGTCAATGCGCTATGGAAGTAAACACGAATTCAACTCGATCAACGACGACAGCTGTTCACACTTACGTAAAGTCGTCGTTAGTCGTGCTACATCGACTTACTAACGCGACTTAACTTGCTATTTAGCGAGTTAAAAACTCGATGTAAGACGACTTTTTGAAAGATGACTTAAGTCGACTCGAACTGTTCACACACAAGCGAATTTTGAACTCGATATAACTCGAAGACGACTAAAGATGACTTAAGACGACTTTTTGGCTCTGTCTGAACGGGGTATAGAATATCATGAATCCAGGGAAAGTTCAGCCTCAACAAAGGATTGATCAACAATAGTACAGGGTTACACTGACTAGGTGATGATGTAATACAGTCCCCACGACTTCGGACACAATGAAGCGAGAAGTGGTATGCTTGAGCGCTGAGGAGGGGTAAGCTAAGCTCCTGAACCAAACATTTCTGAAATTGTGCTTGGAAATGATGGAGACTTTCAAAAATGGGCTTGTGAACTAAGCCTATGCTTGGAATGGGACTGTAAGGAGTGACTGGCAAGGTGTTAAAAGGGGGTCTTGAAGGCAGCTCATCCATGTATCACCCTTTCTAGGTCAGTTTACCACTTCATCCCATCCCCGAGTCATTTAGCTTTATACAATAGCAGAAGAACATTTTGTAGTCACTATAGATGAATAGTGAAATTTGTAGAAATCATCTTGGTAAGTTTGTGGTCAGCCACATGGTAGCAAGCATTAGGTAACGCCATAGTCATCGTATCATCTGCCAGTTCAGTCACTTTATGTGGTGACATTGAAGGGGGAATTTTGTTGTGTCATTCTCTTCTAGGCACTACATACTTCTATTCATGATCTTTAACACCCTACTTTAGGCCAAGTTCAAGGCTCTCTAGACTGCTGATCCCGTAATGGGTCAATGGCAAAGTAGTTCAGAAACTTGGCAGTTGGCACCCGGGGGGGGGGGGGGGGCCACTTATATACTTTCATGTAGTGTCATCAGCGAGCAGACCCTCAAATTTTGTACCCTAAACACTGACCTGGGCGATGTGTAATCCTAACCCTTTCCACTGACCTTTGTGTAAAAATGACCAATCGTATTTTAAACACCCTTTTGACTAACCTAACATAAAAAGCCCTTAAAAATTATGTGATGAGATGCCAGGAAACGGCCTGCGGTAATAAAAAACAACGTGATTTTATCGAATAGGGGATGAGTTCTAGGTGTTTCCTGGATTTTTCAAAGGTTTTTGGGTTAATTCATGGTCTTAAAATTCATACTGTAATCGCTGACTACTTGTTCTTAAAATCAATACCCTAAACGCTGATTTGTGCTTCTGAAAGTATACCCTTTTTTCCAAAATAACGTGAAATTGATACCCTTATCGCGGTCCTCCAGTCTGTGACAATTAATAAAAAAGGTACCCTTTCCCTTGGATTTCTGCTTGCTGATGACCCCACGCTTACACTCAGTGGACCCCCTGGGAGTTGGCACTTTCAGTTTAGTTTAAAAGAGAGATTGTATTTGTCTTGTAAACTAGCCAATTTGGATTTTGTTGTGTCATTCTCTTCTAGGCACTACATACTTCTATTCACCATCTTTCATTTAATGTACAAACACCATCTTTTAAAAATTGTGATCATAACACCCTACTTTAGCCTACTTGTATGACAAGTTCAAGACTCTCTAGATTGTAAACTGCTAATCGTATTATAATAGGTCAATGGCATTGGCAAAGCAGTTCAGAAACTTGGCAGTTGGCACTTCCAGTTTAGTTTTAAAAAGAGAGCTTTATTTGTCTTGTAAACTAGCCAATTTGGATTTGAAGCAATGTAATTTTCCATCATGGCGAAGGAACCTTTTCTTTAATAGACTTCGTCCATTTATCCCATAATGCAATGTGAAAAGTACCCATATACCGATAACCTGCTTGATCAACTATTTCACTACGCTGTTACCTTTGCACAACGTAGTGACGCAGATGATGCAACGTTAACCAGCGCTCAACGTGGTAATGTAGTCAATCACACAGTATTCATGTTGGATACACTTCATACTGCAATATTGGACATGCAGAAGTAGAATATTATACTAAGCATGATACAGTTGGTCGAAAAATTTGAAGAAATGCCACCCATTAAAACATCAAGAAAAGAGGAATCCATTCATGAACCACATCCTTCAAAATATTTAATTTATATGAAAATTACCACTTTTTGGGGAGACAATTTGCACTGTTTGGGACAAACTGTCCAAAATGTTTGTGAACAAAAATGCTAAATTTGCACCAATTGGAGCAAATTTTGGAAATCTTGTAAAATAGACCCACAGAGAAAACAGGCCCATTCAGATACCAGAGAGCCTGATAAATGCTTGCAGCACATCCTCCCCTGGATCCTGAGTATACAGGATGTTGTATTACAGGTGCAATATTTTACAGAATAGTTTCATGATTGATATACCGATTTATCATTCTCTTTATTCATATTGTCAATACATCATTCATTTTCAGTGGAATCCATCAATTCAAATGTTCTTTCCTGGGGAGGGGTACTCACTTGGATATGGGAGCTTGAGCAGAGACTAGGTCCCAGTAAAAGTATCCCACTTCACCCCTTGTTCCAACAATATTATACAAGATCATTCATTCTTTAGTATACCAGGCTATATATTATAGGTTCAAAAAATGCAATATTTCCACAATATTGTAAATACACACCATCATCTGTTTTCAGTTGAATGCAAGCAATTCAATTGTCTTTTATTGGGGGGGGGTACAGATTCCAGTGACACTATCCCCAAACCCTTGGTTTGGTATATATCTATATACTCTATTCTATTCTTGAATATACAGGACAGAATTTCCTGGAATAGTTTTATCATACTCACACCTATCCATCATTCTCTTGATTCAAATTGTCAATGCATGGGGGGCAGGGGATTCCCACTTTATGATTGGGTACCGATGTTTGGCCAGAGATTTTGACTACCACCCGGAAGAAACATTATTCAGAAATAAGTAATTTGTAAAAAAAAACACTGATGTGTAATTTTTCAAGTCTGAGAACACCTTTTGTAAATTCGAAACGTCAAAATGGCAACCATTCTCGGCCATTAATCTATTATTCACATGTCCACTACACAACCATTGATCTCGTGATTCCAGCCCCCCCCCCCACCTTTGCATGGGGGTGATTGTGTATTCAACAAACCACAACCAGAAACTTCCCTCCAGTTTCTTTCATATGGCTTACTCTCAGAAATCTTCTTCAAACTATCAAATAGTCACAGACACCAGTTTTATTCATAAAACATGTTCCATTAAGTGTGAATTATGCGGTCCACAGAATATGATCTGACCTAAAGCTTATCATTTCCTACATCAAGTCTTGCACTTTCAAATTTTGATCGCGCACAAGTATTTTATGCTTTCCATTAATACTGAAAATATCATTGAGAAACACTTGGCATCAAATTGCAATTATATACCGCATTAATAAATTTAACAGAGTTGATTGGCTAAAACATGATCATATGATTTCAAATAGCAATAACCAGATCAAGGAAAGCCCTAAATAGTACTTTTAAAAGTACTATATAGCTCTAAGTAGTACTTTTTGAAGTACTATTTAGCACTAATATGGAAATACTATTTAGCGCTGACAACATTTACCTTATTCGCGAAGCAACTTTTCACGCACCCATCAAACTTGCACACACAAACTAATTGCACGCAATTACCTATGCACGCATTGCTTGTAAGCATTAGGTGATTTTGCTATTTTACTTCGGGCCTGCGCCCCTCAGTAGAATAGCAATTTCAGTCACTTTAGGTTAATAGTTTTAACCAGAGATCTTCAAGTCAGTATATCTTGAAAGCAATCATTGGTGAGAAATTATCACATCTTTCACATTAAAAAATTCTGATCACACCCAAGTCTAATAAGCCTTTTAGAAGAATGTCCGTCACAAAACGAGAGGGCGCTATTCCAAATGGGTAAAATTAAGATAACAATAGGAGAGGGCGTACTTTGGTTTGGGTAAAACCTGGGAAACACTAAATATGTTTAGTCGAGTGTGCAATGTCAGCCATACCTCAAACAGGCTTATACTTTTCATAACTGCAAACATAATCAAGAAACAAATATTTTTATAGGTAAAATAACTAAGAAAATGGTGCCAATAGAGACGGTGGCAGGGGTGGGATAGGGCCGTCAAAAAAAACACCTCCCAACTCAAGAGATCCTCCTGGGATTCTATACAAGTTTTGCTATTCATCAAAAAGAATGGCCCTAACAATTTGTTGTGTTTCATTACCTGGGTGTAGCACCAGTTTTCAGCACATGGACTTGTGTTTGACATGGCTGGAGGCTCAGATGGCGGGGGACTCGGTGCCCGTGACGTCGCCAGTTTGAACCGCTTTCCTTAGTGGACCACTACACAGGAACAAAGTGGGTTCTGTAGAAAAGAAATAAAGAAACAAGCATACAGTACTGATTAAAAACAATGATTATTATATTTTAAGAGTCTATAATCATGCTTAGGCAACAAAAAACACACATCCTGTTTTTACGGACCCAACCAACTGACTGCGCTTTTCCATTTTGTCAGTTCTATTTTTCTTACAAAATACAATAAAAATATTGCATAGCCTTTTTCGCCTGAAAATCCGACTGAAAAATAGTAATTTTTTAACAAATGAAATTATTGCCGACGGAGCCTACCCTGTCGCAAGTAAAAAGTGTGGGTTTGTTTTCTGTGAAAAATGATTGTAAATTCAGAATGATACAATGTTAATATTCCATGCCATCCAAAACTAATCAGAAACAATACTTTTTTTTTCTAACAAAAATTCCATACAAAAGAATATTCCCTATAAATATTGCACTTATATTGCAAAGTATCACTTACTATCAATCTTAACTAGTCCATTATCGGTTACAAAATTCACCTCCAGCGAAATAGCATGATAAGGTGAAGAACACGCAGTGTCAAGTTGCAAAGAACATTCACTGCATGTGAATAGCTTATCGCTGATCATTAGACACACACATTGCTGTACACTCCCGGTCAAAAGTGTTTGCGCCCACTTAATTACGGGAAAAAACATAATTATTATATCAAACAAGCAAGACTCTGAAAAAATTGTGTTTTTTATAGGTGCCTAATGTATCAAATATAAATTATGTTTGTTTCCTCAGATATTTGATTTTCCATAACCATAAAAATGGCAGATTTCCTGGACCATATATACAAATACACCACACGCACTTTTTGCTATGTGGCCATGTAGTTTGTTAGTTCAGTGCTCGTTATCACCGTGTAACCGTAAAGAACATTTTCAAGTCATAAGTTTTCCAACAAATGTGCAGTTATGTGTTAGAACTCCGTTTTTGAATGTGCGGAAGAAAGTATCAACTCCTGTTGAGTTCTTTAGATCTATATGTGAAATGTAAATCCGAAAAAATATAACCCAAATGATGGACGGTTCTCGAGGTATGGCTGGTTAAAGATTTTGTGCGCAAACAGTTTTGACCGGGAGTGTATTATTAATACAACACTGAAGTAAGCTGCGTAGACACCTAATATCACCCTGCTCTCTCTTGCATCACCTCGCTGACCGCAATTGAACTTGTCTCTCAAACGACATCCTCTATCTCTTTACAGAAAACATCCCTGTATGCTTCATGGAAGCTTTGGAATAGAGATGAATGTCTTCTATATTTTCTTGCATGTTTTGTTTTTAGTTGTAATCCTATCTTCGTATTAAGTCTTTTGGAGATGAGGGAGATTTAAGGATGTACAGCTCCCTAGGGGCAAGTTGAATAACACTATAATTTTATACAAAAAAAGTTTTCTGCCTTCTATAATGTAAAATGAGAATGTTAATATATCATAATAATGCATTTGAATCAGCTGACATAAACTTTGATGATGCCTTTCATCCATCAAATTAATCACAATCAAACATCTTCTTTTTACATCCATAAAAAACATCTTTTCAACCAAATGAAAGTTTGAGTTTTGTTGCTTCAACTGTCTTACTATACAATGTTAAAATCTTATATTTTTATGTCCCAAATTGTTTCATACCACGTGTATCAAAAAAAATTGTGCACGGATTAAAACTAATTTTGACCTTGATAAAAGCACCAAATCATAATTTTCTTATTATTGTAGTAAAGCAGATTAAATAAGCTTTCAAATGCAGAAAAAATTATAGAAATCGGAAGAAAAATAAAAAAGATATGACCAATTTTGTAAGTACGTCTCTTTTTCTTCCATTCCAATGGGATTTACACAGTTAAGCAAGATATTACATGTCACAATTACGGGTTATGGCATTATGATAAAAGCTAAAAGTACTCACAAAATTAATCCGTGCACAATTTTTTTTGATACACGTGGTATATAAGCTATGGTCATTGGTCAGAATTACCCTTAGGATGGCTGTACGCTGACCGGCTACAAATTTGCTCATGAAACACTATTTCTTGACCATTTTGTACAAAATTCTAATGGTCTATGGATGCAGATTTGCAAACAAACACCTTTAAAAAAATTGTACAAAATAGTCAAGTCATCGTCAAAACACTGATCAAAACTGGTTTGGATACATTGTATATAATATGGATGTATATTTAAAACACATCCACCGAACACCGTAAAAAAGTGCGATCACATCACAGTGCTCAAGTCAGAAACTACTATGAACACTAGTATAGTTAGGCATTCACAAAATAAATCTACAGAAAATAGATCACTATTGAAATAAGCCATATGGTTTAACTGGTGCATACATCCATCTGATGTAAGTTACCTGAACTTTAAATATTTGAAAAATATATTCAGTATTTTCGCATATTCGATTTTCATCATATATAATATGGGAAATGTCAAAGCAAAATTAATATTCATAACTTCTTTCCAACTATTTTTTGGTTAGATACAATTTTCAAATGGATAATTTATTTTAATAAAAATATTCTCAGAAACTTTTGCATGCAACTTAAAACCATCTCAGGATTGAGTTAATTTTATGATCCTGTACCACAAGAAGTGGAAATACCAAGAGCAATTTCCAAATATCGCATTTCTGGATTTCCCTATAGGACTCACTTAATATCATGTTCTTCAGAGAAAAATGCCATAACACAAACATTTTCTCATAAAAGATAAGAGGAATAAATTGCTGGCACAATCTAGTGAGTCACGGCCAGCCATATACTATTCAAGTCAACAACCCCGTGTGGCAACCACCTCTCATCACTTATGCGGCTATCAAATGCATCCCCTGCCCCCCACTACCCGGGCATAGCGGGGACTTGACCGGGGCCGTAATATTGAAATTTGTAACGGCCCCATTACAGCCCTGGGTACAGCCCAGCAAGGCGGGGGACATTTTTCTGTTACGGTCCCGGTCAGTCCCCGCTCCTTGACCCCGGGTATGTCCAGCCAAACTGTTGTGATTATGGATTTTACTTTGCTAGAGCTGACAAAATATTCGTGTTTGTATGACTTGCATTTTGCTTAATTTGTATCAGTATGATGTTGATCCCAGCCATATTCAGTTCCTGTCCTTAAAAACAACATAATTACACATATAGTCCCGGTGTAGTTTTCCTGGCCCATTTTAGTAGCAAAACGTCCCCGCATACGCCCTGGGTATGCCCCTGGTATACGGGGACATAGTTTTCTATCAATCCCCGGTCAGATCCCCGCCTACTTCCCCGCTATGCCCGGGTACCGGGGGGCCGGGGATGCTTTTGATAGCTGCATTAGGCCTTGCCAGAGCGCTCAGCATCTTTATTACATCATGCACCATCACTTTGGGTTTACGGAATGAATTGATATCATATGATAACGTTCGCTGATATTGCTACCATATGTGCGGCTAATTATGAGCGTCAATTACCTATTACATGATTACATGACCCATTTACGATGCTCCACATCTATATTCATCATGATTTAATAGTTTTTGCTTTGTCAGTACCTAAAACCAGGATTTGAGTTTGAATTCACATTTTGTTATAAAATTGGTTAGATTAGGCCCATATTTATTGGTCCAGCTATGAGTTGTAAAATTATTGGGCGAAACACAGTCGAGCCCAATATTTTAAAACTCATAGCGAGACCAATAAATATGGGACAAAAATCATCCAAAGTTATCATTATTATGCTCAGGATCCAAGTTTTTCCACACTTGGATCCTTCAAAGCATAATAATGTCACAACCTGGGACCATTTGAGATCTACTTTTGTGTATCAATATACCATTATGTTATAACACAAGACCTTTTGAGACACCTGTATTTCCATATGTAAATATCGAAAAAAAGAACCTTGAACCTTTCAGTATAACCTAAGACCGTTTGAGAAACCTTTTGAGTCTCAATTTAACATTTTGTGTCATAATGATTTTATCCCATTTTTTGCTTATAAAGAATGGAAATGGTGTTTCTAAGATGTTGTGTAAGTTTTAGGTCCATACCATGCAGATATTTTTTTTAAATGGCAACTTATAAAAAATATTCTGAGGGGGCAACCACTCCCCTTACCTTTAGACTTTGATGGAACACCCTGACCCCCCTGAAGGTGGCACCTACAATTTTTTTCTGCTAAAATTACCAAAAAGGATTAACTTACAACTAGTGCCATATCCCTTAGGTCGTATTCGTTTGCATTTCTATACGACAGGTAATCATCCATTAGGGGG
>JXSR01S021362.1:27907-39525 GCA_000969725.1 Ophiothrix spiculata
GACGTCAGCGTAGGTCGGTCTGTAAGCGATTTCTGTAGTATTTTATCAACAAATGCAGGCGTTACGATGCTTGCGGAAGCTGCGGGTTTCTTTTTTATGGACCCCCTCAACCGGCTATGGGCCTGGTTATGAGATATTTGGCACCATGCAAAATCTTAGAAAATTGCAAAAAAGTTGAAGCAACCAGACTGATTTGAGTGATCTCCTTTAATTGTCAGAAGATTTGATCAAATCCTCAAAACATTATAAGAAAAACCTGATTCTACACAGATATTATGACTGATCAGAATAAAAGGCCCTTGAGAGCTCTATCTGTCATATATTTTCATCGTATATGACAAGATAAATTGAGCTACATCATATGAGAGTAATAACTGATTATGAAAGGTGAGGCAAGTCTATCAATTCATGTTAGTACGATGATAGCTTGCTGCAAGGCATGAGATAATACGAAATCAAAACAAAATACTCGTCATGTTTACTTCATAATAAAATGTGTTAGCACTAGGGCAGATGGGGTGAAAATACTTTAATAAATCCAATGGACAAGGTACAGAATAAACTGAGGATCAACATTTGATACAGAAATAGAGCTTAATTATTATAAATTGATTAAATAATGAGTCATTAAAAAAATGTAATAGTTGAATGGGAGTCACATTTTAAGAACAAGAATTAGACCTAAAAAAAGTTGTTGACTTGCCCTTTAATGGTGAAAAAGTCAGTTGGATCTTTTTTTTCTTCTTGAAAATGACAACAAAAAATTGAACAAAATAGTTTAAATTAAAATATTTTCATCGTTTTGTGCTTTAATTATTCAAGATATATGCTTGTTCCATGCAAATATAGAACATTCTGTGAATATGTTGTAAATTCAACCCAAATATCATGATATTTTTACCAAATGCACTGTATTTCTTTTAGGCCTTATCTTGAGCAAATCTGTTCATAACTTTCCAATGTTCCTAGAAATATGTTACTGAATTCTCAAAATCAAAATTCTTTAAATTTGGCACAGCATTTTAAAGCACACATCATTTTTATTTTGATTATAAGCCCATGAAAAACAAAAAAATTAGGAAAGCGAGACACTGCCAATGTTTACAAAGAAAGAGGGTTGCTTAGAACGATGATATGTTTTGTTTGTTTTGATTAATACAATGTCTTCCCCTGATTCAAATTTAGTATTCATGAGTTTTGCTAACCATATAGAATCATGGCTAAACCTTTGAGGGAACCGATACTAATGAAGAAGCCCAAGCAATGTTGATCTTTGTAACACAAGTAATGAGACACAGGCTTAACAAAGCAACATCCCTCAAGCAGTCTGGCTTTTGTTGTCGTGATCAGAATCAATCAAGCATGTGACTTGACGGACCCGACGGGCAAGATGCTCTGGTTCAGACTTGAAACTGACAAGCCACTAGGCACATCAACGTGTAAGATCAAGAGCAGCTCGGCAACTGTCATGTTTTTGAGAAAATTGTGTTTTGTAGATGACCAGTGTCTGGCAGATGAGACTTGAACACACATTTCCATATTTAATGCCAGAGGGGAGGGGTCAATCATATATGAAAAGCAACGTACCTGGTCCTACAGGCTTTCAAAATGCCAGGGGCTCACTTAGTGTAGAGGATGATAAAACAGGGTTGTTCAATGTACGGTTAGTAAAATGTTGTCATTGGTGTATAATGGGATGATTAAATCATAAATTTGACATTTTAGAATTTAAAGGCGTCTGGCCCATGATAGATCTGACTGAAATTTGCTGGTAAAAATCGGCATGAATGACATTTCATAGATGTAGAACCGATTTTTAAAATAAAAATTTGGGGTCACCGGACTCGTTTTTGCATGCAAGTCAGTTTTAAAAGTTTTTGGAGTTTTGGGGGGAAAATTAGTACAGGGGTCTATGGGAAATGTGCTAAAAGTAACATTATTTGGTGTTGATTCAAAAACTTCCCACTGAAATTTTGTGCCACTTTTTTCACAAAATTTGCGCAAAAGTATGTTCTTTCAATTTACGAAATAAAAAATGGGGGTCACTGACCTATTTTTCACAAAATATGAGAAAATGTGACATTTTGGCTTTAAAACATTTTCTGCTTATTCTGCGCATGCATGTTGCTGCCCTTGCAAAATCAAAACAAGTGAGTACCAGTTTGCATGGACCAAACAGCTTTAATATCTTCAGAATGTTAGATATATCAACATATTGAGCAAAAAGGGGTGTCAATGTAGGCTCTCTACAATCAGGGGTAATGAATGAGACGTCATAAAAGCGGGCGTTATCAGTTAAGATTATAAAAATACAGGGGTCATTGGGGTGACAGTTCATGAAAAAGTGGGGCATAACAGATTCTTATTCAACTGAATAGACAATTTGATTTCTACATAATAACGCCAAATTATTTTATAAAAGTTATAGGCCTATTTATGATTTAAAAGTATTTATCATCAATATTCTTCAAACTGATTTTTGCGTTTATAATTTTTACATGTACATATGTCAAGCTTTTGGTTATTAAATACCAACTAACAATATATAAAACAATCCAATGGAAAAATGCTCAACCAAAATATTACTAAATATCTGGAAAAAAAACTTGTGGAATAGCAAGATCAAGTTCACGATCAAAATTTATATTCTTGTTTCTTTTGACCATATCTCTAAATAAAAGGAGAAAATATTTCATACTATTTCACTTCAAGACAAAGTCATTAATTTTGAATAACATTATATAAGGTGTAAATTTCAAACCTCTTTAAGCATTGCGTCAATCATAATCATGCGTACCCAAATCTTTAATTGAAAAAGTTAACCTGATCAACTATGAAATTAAGCAAACATTTCTATGCCATTTTAACAAAAAGAAACAATAAAACAAACGTTGGACAATTATTATCATTTCATACAATGTGTAATTTTATATTTATTGTAATTTTATTGATTTATTGTTGATTTATGTGATTAGCATGATTCTTTAAAAATAATAAAAAATATAGAAAGATAAAAAAAAAATATATATATATATATTAAAATACCTACACCACTTTGTTCCTCATCTTTATATCGTACAAATAGAATCCACTGGTACAAAAAATATATATTCCAAATAGAGGTTATTTCTTCTAGATATAGGTCTCGTTTCTATATATTCCTAGCTTTATAATCCACAGTGCACCTTCTCTACACCATACAATGTTCCTCCACTAAACACAGGCAGTAACTGTTCACAGAGTGAGCTTGCAACAGTAAGGGAAACACACGCTTTACATTGCATACAACCAGACTTGAGTGCGCTATGCAGAATGGTGTTGGATTAATAACCCACTGCCAATTGCATTGTGCCCAATTATCATGATTATAAATTAATTACCGGTTTCAGAGTAATTGTTGAGGTGTTCATTAGAAAATTCATTTGTTACACTGAATGAATCTAAAAAAACCTTTTCCATCTAAATTGAGCAATGTAGTAAATATTTTTATAGAAATTGTAATATATAAATTACTCCACAGAAAGGTTTTTGGGAGAATTTTAAGGTGTATTTAACTATTTAAGATCACACCATTAAACTATTGTTGTTGGATTTAATTCGTGAACGCGTACTCAGAGCCTTGTGCGTACACGCGAACTAAACAACCTTGAAAATATACGCTTGCGTCAGGGACCACTGCGTACTTGCTATAAACACGCGTTCATGAATTAAATCCAACAACTATAAGGATTGTGAGCCCACCCCACTGTAAAAAAAGTAAAGGCCACAAATTTATGTAAACCCTAACCCCACTGAATCTCACAATATCCCAAACCACAAAGTTGAGAAATTCACCCAAGTCCAAATACATCATAGACCCGAGTTATCTATGATCATGAAATCGCTGCAATGGCAGCGCCTGCTCGGTGGCTTGACTTAGTGATAATTGGATCGGGAAACAGGAGGTCCCGGGTTCGAATCCAGGTGAAACCCATGATTTTTGACTTGCAAATTTCTGAGGGGATAAGTAGTACCAAATTTGGTTGCAATTTCCATTATTTTCAAAATATTTTCTCAAAAAACACCCGATCTGAGTAAGATTGGGTACTTTTTTTATTTTTGACTACCTAGGGTCGGTTGCTGAGGGCAACACAACCACATTTTCTTGGCCTTATCAGTCTGTCTTATTCCTATTAAATACAGCTCAAAGGATTGTCTAGTCTAGACAACATTCATGTTACACTTGAATTCCAACATTTAAAAAAAAATTAATGAACCAGCTCAATCAGCATGATCAGAGATAATTCATCCGCAACCCAAAATTAAATGAAAAGTACCAAAGCTCCGCTAAAAATCAACTTCAAGAGAAGAGATTCGATGCAAATTGAGGAAAACTATGCTATAACTATACGCAAATTTGAAAGCAAATAGAAAGCACTTTTTTTCATATTATGACAAGATGCTATGAATTCTCGGCAAAAATCTGAATACTCATATAAATTGGATCCCAAAGCCAAAATAAAAATGGCGCCAAGTCTGGTCACGGTACTGGCGTATCTCAACTCTATATCTATCAAGTCCCATAAAATGTTTATATAGAATTTTCATGTACCAATATTTTCAACAACTTACATCATCAACAACTTCTTCAAACTTCATCCAGCATACCATATATTATAATAATAACACATGCCATCCAATTCTTGTCGGTCTAGAGAATTCTGTTGTTGCTTGGTGAACTTCTGCCACAAAAAGGAATCCCGCACTCTTGACCATGCCAAGTGAAATAGAGGGCAAACGGCCCCAGAGGCTACCAAACTCACATGATCAGGAATTGTGTTTCCAAACAAGCCATATAATCTGGAACACGTGAGAGCTGATTTGGCTGTAGGGAACTAAATGAAATTTTTTACACACTTTGATATGTTCATCAGATTAGGGGGGGTTTTCCCCCGTTTTTTTTTTTTAAACTATTTTCAGAAACATTTTTTTTAATTCAATTCAAATAAATATAACAACAGGGAAGTCCATTTGTTCAATAACAAGCTCCTTTTCCAAACAGAAGAAGGCAAAAGTAATTTTGATGACATGTTGAGCAAATAAATATGTCTACTTATTCATCAGAAAGTATGCTTGCTCTATTTGTACTGAGAAAGCTTGGACAATTTTTGTAATTAAAAAACAAAAATGTTAAACTTCATCTCTTTGTACTGTTCAAAGACTGGTGTGTAGCCAGGGGTGCGCAAAAAATCATATTCCAAAATGGCGACGGCTCCAGGGGCCGCTAGGGGCATCTGCCTATATCGGACAGGTAATAAGGACTACTGCGCCCTTTTTTCATTGTTTTCAAATTGCTCTTATTTCTTTTTTCTTTATCCCATTTTTTCCGTTGTAGACCCCCGGGGTGTGCGCGCCCCTTCCACACACCCCTGGCTACGCCAATGAAAGATATATCATCACACTAACTTCCTGACCAAAACTTCTGTATGGTGCATGTTTTGTAAAACTCAGTTCCGCCTAGCTTCAGGGCTTTGAGTCTGCTGCTTGGGGACCCACATTTACCTGCCATCATCACTTCATATTTCACACTTCAAACCAGTTACCTATGAGTCCTGCGATTTGTTTTCTTCCAATGAGATCAATCTGTTTCACACCTACAAAGTGTAAATCTATTGGAAATCGCTTTACAACTTCCAGCACATGTGGCAATCACATTTTGGTTATGCCTAAATATAGCCCAAGTGCACTCCATGTCAATTGCAATTGCAATTCATTGTCTGCAGAAATGTGACTGTTCACAACGAAACCTTTCTAAACTCAGGGATACGCCGGGGGAAGTAGTGACAGTATAATTTATGTAAATCACCCAACACATGCATTTTGGACCCAAACAAACGAGGTGGACAGTTTTGCCACACGTTAAGTCTATGGAAAAAAAAGTCAGACTCCTATTTGATACCATAACATTCGTCTAAAACAAAAATAAGGGAAAAAAATGCAGACCTGTTATGCTGAATGTTGTGATCACAAGCCAGGACGGGACCCCTGCCGTTATTTTTGTTTTCAAACCGAGAAAAATCAGTCTGATTTGTATGTTTACATACGCCTATTCTGTTAATACATATGATCAGTGGATATAACCATTTGTTTGGAACCAGATCGCACATGTTGGGCTAATTATCATAAATGTGACATCACTACTTCCCCAGCGTATAAGCAGGTTGGCATAGCAGGGCTAGCACTACAATCGGGCTTGACTGATTTGGTTTACTGACAAGAGAGGCATGCCAGTGCCTCGCCTGCGGCTCGGCTGTCAGTGACTTTATAGATCAGTGTTCTATATAGAGTCAGTGAATTTATTAAGTTGGTGAACTATAGGCGAGGTTTGCAAGTGCGACTAAGCAGGGCCTTTTTCCCTCACTTTGCACCATTGCGTTCCAGGTTCGATTCCCAAATTTTAAAAATTGCTCAAAATAGTCCTAATAGAAAAAAATCTGTGCATATTTGTATTCATTTTTTTTCAAAATTTGGACTAGCAAGCTATTTTTAAAATTCAAACTAGTGAGCTCCATGTCAATTGCAATTTACTGTCTGCTGAAATGTGACTATTCACAACAAAACCTTCCTGAAGTAAGGAATAAGTAGGTTGGCATAGCAGGGCCAACTTTCCTCACTTTGCACCATTGCATTCCGGGTTTGATTCCAAATTTTAAAAATTGCTCCAAATAGTCCGCATAGAAAAAATTCTGTGTATATTTGTAGGCCCTTACATTTTTTTCAATTTGGGCAAGCGAGCTATTATTAAAATTTGGACTAGCCAACTGTTTTCTGAATTCGGACTATCGATCCTCTTTTAAAATTCGGACTGGCGAGCACTTTTCTTAATTCGGACTAGAGACTGCTTTTAAAATTTGGACTAGCAAGCTGTTTTTAAAATTCAGACTAGCGTGCCTTTTTTAAAATTCAGACTGGCGAGCCAGTTTTAATATTTGGACTGGTGAACCTTTGGACTAGAGAGTTCTTTTTCTTTCTAACAAGCTTTATTCAAGATAACGTTTTTCCCTATTGAATAATATGTTTGAACTAGCAACCCTTCAGACTAGCATGCTGTCAGACTAGCGACTATAGCGGGCCATCAGACTGGCAAGCTCAGACTAGCATGCTGTCAGACTAGCGACTATAATAGCCGGCCATCGGACTGGCAAGCCGATCCTGTAGCAGGTGAAATTTTAACCCTATTTTCAAGGCGATTTGCCCCAAAGAATACCCCTACCAGTTGCCTTGTTTCCCCGTGACTTAACAAATCTTAATGCTATTCTTTAACATGTAATTGCCTTCTAAAATAGTGCGCCCTTTCAAAATTGCCTTGAAATGGGGTGCCCTTCAGAATCCTTAAAATTTAACCTGCCCTAACAGATATTACATTTAGTTATAGAATAACAATGGTTGTCAACTCATCCCTGCGTGATTCTTCCAAGGTAAGAGAGTAATTTGCTAGTAATCTAAAAGGCGCTTCGCATTTAATATTTAGTTGCTGCCTGTCCCAAATATCAAAAATTCCCAAGTAATTCATTATTTGAGATGGCTTCATTATTTTTTAAAGGGACTAGCCTAGATTCCACTTAGAATTAAAAACTTATGGAAATGCTTTAAATAAAGCTTAAAAGTGTAGTAAAATCCAAAAAAGTACAAAAATGTACACAGAAATGACTCAAATTAACAGCGAATTGATTTGCAATATATCTATATGTGATGGTGGTGTGACTATCCAGTGTTTTCTGAATCCTAAAATTGTACCTCAGTCTGGATTAACCAGATAAAAGATCAAATGAAGCTCTTGGAGATAAGTTAATTCATATCAAAAGAGAAACCATTTTATCAAAAATAATTTTGTTTACCCATCACAGGTGTAGAAACAAGATCGTTTTAAGATTTGAAACTAGAAACACTTTTTCAACCATTTACGAAAAATACAGCTGGTAAATAATTTCATTTTTCACCTCTGTTACTTAAATTCAGTAGAAACTACTGGTAGGATATGTTAGTATAATCATGTACTATCGATACATGTGAAAAAAATATATAGTCAGAAAATCAGCAAACAGGATCTAGGTCAGTCCCTTTAATATTTTAAAAGAGAAACGGCAAAGTAGTTATGGCTCAAAATAACAGTCATTTCCCAAATGTTGATATAACATGATTGCAAAGGGCCTAATGCACAAACCGCCTTCTTACTTTGCAGGGCAGATTCTGCAGTATGATGGGTAAAATATGTCACCTATGTAGAATGCATAGGGGACTTTCAAAACAGAAAAGGGGTTTTCCCTCCAGTAATATCCTAAGCTGTGATTGAGATAATGTATTTTACAGTCCTCAATTGCGCTTATGAGGCTGCATTGCAGGAAAGCTATCCAACCCCATGTCCTATCAGTTGTGATTCAATTTGCTAGAAATATATTGTACGTCGTAAGGTCAGAGTGGTCGAGCGGTTAGAGCACGGGTCTTGTGATACAAAGTTTGTGGGTTCGGGCCTCGGGCATGGCGGTTTTCGTCTCCTTGTTTCCTTGGGCAAGAAACTTTACTTGCTCTGTGGTTCGGAAGTCACGTTAAGCCGTTAGTCCCCTGTACGAATAGACTCCTTCATGGGGATCATGCAAGTACAGTTTTTGATTGATTGATTGATTGATAATAGTGTTAAAGGCCTTTTTAGACTGCCTTTTGCATGGGTAAACTTTAAAAAAAATGCTTCTAATGATCAATGTTTAAAATGTTCTGTTAATATTTAAAAAATGTCGAAAATCCCTTTAAACCCGGTTTCTAAATATTGCCCAGTCGCATGATATAGGCCTTTTCAGTGCATTCCAACTGTCCAAGTTCATGGCTACAATAATTTGCCAGAGGAGTGGTTACACAACTCCATGACAACTAGATGACATACATTTGTGTGGATATCATTTTGATCATGGTTCAGGACTTAAAAGCTTTATCCAGTTGACATGAGGTAATCGGATAACATGTAACACTCCACCAGTGAATTCCTCGGACAAAATCACTTGACTGGGAATTGCAGGGTGCCGGTTACATTCATAACCAAAGTCGCCCTGCACTATGGATATTTATTTACATCATCCAAAGAATTAAGCCGTCGCAAAGTTTAAACTGTACTATGCTGACTAGTGTATGGTTAGGCCAAAAAAAAAAAGAATTCTGTCTCAGCTTCCTTTTTTTTATGGCTGAATTTTTTTCTTTTTCTTTTTTAATCTCTCGATGTAAGAAAAAAAAAAGGGGGGAAAAATCTCCTGAAAACCTAAAAAAAAAAGAAATGCGGTAAAATTTGGAGGAAGCTGAGACAAAGTTCTTTTTCTTTTTCTTTTTTTTTTTTTGGTCTTAAAACAATGTATTCATTCCAACAAGGTGTTAATATGCTGATTATAGGATATAAATCAATAAGTTTGCCAATATCATTTAGGAAGTGATCAGTAAATCATTTCCTCTAAAATACACTGATCCAGATCATCATAAAACCATGTGCCACGCCGTTTGGTCAGCGGTCATTCACAGCTCTAGTATATTTATCTAGAATTATCTAACTTCAATATTTACTGGCAGCTACTGCAGTGCTCTTTCATTGTACATAGATTTGGATCTACCCATTAACAAGAATCTTCTGACCCAATATCACCAGTTTCATTCAATATCAATTGCTCTCAAAAAAAATTGATAGGTATGTGCTGCATGGGTTTTTCAACATGAAAGGAACTGATTTTGGTCAGAAATAGGGTCTCGGGAAATGGTTTTATTTTTCCAAATTGAGGTCTTACAAACTTATTTTTTCCCATAAAAATACTAATATAATATATTGGAGCTGAAAATGTGTGAAAATTGCCTAGAAAACCATTTTTGGCCCAACTTTGAAATTAAGATTTTCTAGAACTGAAGTAATCCTGAAAATGGCATATTGGGAGTAGCTCTCTCCTAGGGTATAATTCCAGTATTTAGAAGAGCCAGATAGGAGAAAAGGTAGTATTTCAAAAGTCTTTTTAGTCTATTTTCAGCTCTGAACCAGAGCTAACCAATACCTTCTATAAATGAGTGCTTCCGCGACCCCGGCATTGCTTCATATTGGATTGTTTTGCATCAGATTTACGTTAATATTTAGTGATTAAATGTCCCTAAATCAAAGTTAATTAGAGGGGAGCGTGGCCGAGCGGCAAGCTTGCCAAGCGGTTAGAGCATGGGTCCCGTAATACAGAGGTTGTGGGTTCGAGCCCTGAGCCAGGCGGTTTACATCTCCTTGTTTCCTTGGGCAAGAAACTTTATTCTAATTGCTCCGTATAGTCACGTTAAGCTGTTGGTCCCCTGTGCGAATGCTTGGGGCGCTGCATACAGTGTATACATAGTGAGTCTACTGTTATTTTCCATTTGTACAAACAATTCCATCGTAAGCAGTGCATGATGGGTATCACGTGATATTTTCTCTGTTTCCTGCACGCATCTATCCACACAGTCATTTGTCTGTCCAGTCGGTCAGCCAACCATCGCCTCGGCTGATTGTCTAGCTATACTTCACAGATGTCCATTATGGTCATTTTTCATCTTGCAACTCAATTCCCTATGCCCTACTTTTTCATGTGACAAACTCCATTAGAATTACTTTGGATGAAACATCGTGTCTACTTTTGCTTAGTTTCCAGGAACGGGGAGGGGGATATACTCACGATTTCATTAGGAAAAATCACCGTCATTGGAGGATAAATTTGGCAGTACAAAAAAGGTTACTACTATGGAAATTTATAAGGGAATAATCCAAACTCAATTAATATTCACAATTTTTGTGGCAATCACTCAAAAGTTTTATAGAAATAAGAAACCCATATAAATTTAGGAATGTTTAGTAGAAATTGGGACCAATGTTTTAACAAGGGAGTTCTATACTCTCTAAATGTAAAAAGAGTGAAAAAACGAGTGAATGCCAATTCACTCGTAAAAGAGTGAAAAACCACTCAAAAACAGCTGTATGCGCAAGTCAATCCACTCGAAAAAGAGAGAAATGACTGAACTTTCAATCCAAAAAGAGTGAAAATAGAGTGAGAGTGACCACCACTCGAAAATGTATTGTCCTCCGTTTAACTCTTTAAAGAGTGGACATTTTCACTCGCTGAGAGTGAACGTCACTCCTTTTTGAGTGAATATTTAGTAGAACGAGTAAAATTGTGGAATATTCACTCGAAAAGGAGTGACGTTCAGTCATTTCTCGAAAAGTTCAGTCATTTCTCTCTTTTTCGAGTGAATTAACTGGCGCATACAGCTGTTTTTGAGTGATTTTCACTCTTTTTCGAGTGAAATGGCATTCACTCGTTTTTTCACTCTTTTTACATTTAGAGAGCATGTATTTCACCAAACCAGTCAAAATTGGTCCTCGATCGATCGGCTGTGCGCTGTCAGTGCCACAGCCTCGCTGCTTAGTCACTAAATTGGGTTGATGAGAGGGGATTGGTGGGGGTTGGTCGAAGGATCTGGGCAAGATCTACGTAGGTACTAACGTTGGGATCGGGACCCGGGAATTCGAGTCCCGCCCGTGAAAGTCGGGACTCAGGAACAAAAAAATGTTCCCGATTCCCGAAAGTGGTACCAATTTA
>JXSR01S021364.1:17884-31410 GCA_000969725.1 Ophiothrix spiculata
TTTAAAATAGCATGCTTTAAATTGCTAGGAAAAATACCTGAAGTAAGTGATAAATTAATAACCTTAGTAATAACAGGTACAAACACATCAATATTACTTTTCAGTAGCCAAGTAGGCAATGGGTCTAAAACACAACTTTTTCATCCAGCCTTGCAGATGAGATTTTTAACATCGTCCTCGGATACGAGATCAAAGTTGGATAAACTACATGCTACAGAACCCTCGTATACATTAGATTTCACTCTACCAAACTGATCTTGTTTCATACTACAATAGATTCGATTAACTTTTTCTTGAAAAAGCTCAGCAAAGTCATTACTTAATGTCTTAGCACATTCATGTGCAGGTAAAACTCTGTTAGAGTTGTTCAAGAGTCCATTAACAACTTTATACACAGTTGTACACACACGGGCACTGAAGAGTTGGGATGGCGAATTGGTTGAGGAACTGGACAGCGGCCCTGAATTATCGCCATTGTACCCCCAATCCAACCAATTGCTAATTCTGAATGTCATTATAGAAGCGAGCAGCCGCCATCATTAAATTGCATGGCTATCCCCCTAGTAAGTGTCAATTAATTAAAACTAAATAAAGGAGAGAAACATGGAGAAAATTTCAAAAAGATATCATATTAACTTTAATAACAAATTTTTCATACCAAAGTTTTGAAAACGCTATTATAATTTTGCGCCAAAACCACAGTCGACGATGTTGTAATACATATGACTAGTGTGTGTATATGAATGTTCGATGAAACGCATCGGCAATGTTCGACCAATTTTGACGAAGTTGAAGAGGTACTTGCGCCAAAATCACTAGTTTAGGGGGATACTGTGTTAAATAAGTAAGAGCAAGTATCCCTTCACATATTTTCAGATACCTGTTGCGCCAATTGTCCTTGCTCCAATGGCGCGCGCCATACGGCCTTAGCAGGAACACTTGGTAACATAGACATAGTGTCATGTTATTATGGTATCATCTGACAAGCCTAAATTAAGCAGATTTAGGGGAGGGTGGGGTGAGTTGGCCCTCGGGGTAGGTTGGCCCACCACGAGTTTCTGCTCACGTGACCTAGGGAGAATTATGTTACTGGTGATTTTTGGTCATATATAATGCATCAAATTTTAATACCATAAAATGTTCAAAACCCAGTTCATCTCTTTGTGTGAGTTATCAGTAAAAAACGGAGTTACCTAAGTATACTTTTTTAGCAAACGTAATTTTGTCATAGTGTCAAGATATTACTTCGCTGGTCCAAGATATTATTATTGATTACGAGCTATGGTACATGTCCAACATGTCATATGGGATCAAATCCACTTTATCCTTTGTTTTGTTGGTATACCACGAGGTTAAGTCAAAACTGTGACTACGGGGTGAGTTGGCCCCCTACCACATGGGGTAAGTTGGCCCTATGGCGAATTTGCCCAAGATGGTATAATAACCTACTCAGACTCTAGCACAATAACATTTATGACGTTTTAACACGATTTTAATTCTAAACAAGTAAATAGATGCGTATAACAAGACGCAAGGACTTTTCAATGAAACTGGTATTCCTATATTGCATATATTGCATGCAGTTAGCACTGTAGGTCACAACGTATCTTTTTAAAAGATCGATATTGTATTCATTTATTATGGCATTTCATCTCAAAAGGACATTTTTGTATGCAGAACATTCCCGTGCTTCACTTAAAAAAACATAATGTATGAAATGTGTCACGGTAAAATGAGTACGACTCTTTTTTCGTAAATGGGGCCAACTCACCCCACGGGTGGGCCAACTCGCCCCGAGGGCCAACTCACCCCACCCTGTTGACGCCTTTTTTATTTGTTTGATTATTCAAATACTATAAGCCGCAGAGTCTTAGTATTTACATAAAACATAGCTTGGGTACATATCTATCTTGTGTTAACAGGAAACTCTTCCAGACCTTAACCTCTCCAATACAGGGGCGTTCAAACAAAAGGGGGGCCAACTCACCCCACCCTCCCCTACTCTATCGTTGAATAATCCATTGAAATATTCTCTCGGCAATTCATTTCATTCATTCATTTCTTCTTTATTTTCCATAAAAATACATAAACAATTTAACAAACAAAATAAAAGACATTATGGAGGAATGGACTGGAAGGCCCATAAGGCTAGTAGTCCAACCCTATACAAAGACATTTAAGTAATAGACTAAATCATATATATGAGACAACAAAAATAAATGACAGCACAATCAATCAATCTAAGAGGTAATGGGTAAGGCTCTTTTTGAAGAGCAACAAAGTGGTTAAGTAAATGTTTTTTCTTTTAATGACGATCATGTGATATACTTTCAAATTAACCAACGATGAAAATACTTTAATCATAATGTTAGTAGCTATAGAGGCACAATTCATCTTCTGGTCCCAGTTCTGGTACAATTTTTATCTGAATCTGTTTTTGTTGGTATAATCCTCCTTAGAAGAAACATCCCAACTTTGATGAGCCCAGGTTTAGACCTGGAGAGACCGCATTTGAAAATATCAATTAAAGAGATAGCCTTGTTCCAAAGTGGAGGCATATTCTATATTGCTTTGAACAAATGCCTCATTGTCTCATACAGGTGAAACATGAAGATTACACGTTTTTTAAGAACAATTATCGGACTGTCAACTATTTTACTATCAAAGCTTCCAACATTGAAATGGACCATCTGAAATACAATACTTGAATTTCACAATCCGTTTAGAAGTAAGGCTGGGAAACACCACAGTAGACTCGTTCGTCTGTAAAATTGCACAAAAATTGTAGGTATAAGAAATATACTTCAAAAAGTTATGCTACTTAACAACACTTGGGCAAAATACAAACAACATTATTGGGCATGTGTCTTTGTCTTAATGTTGGGTACAACTATTTAAGCAGAAGGCACAAAGATTAACCACCTCATATTGTTCCAATGTTTTAAACGTATACAGACTGTGCATCGTACATTATAGATTATTAGTTAAAATCCAACAAAATCACATTCGAGAAAACCAAATTACTTTGCCTGACAGTCATCATGGTCATACAATAGTATAGAAACAAACATTTATAATAAGCCTATACATACATATGGAGTCTATAACAATAGTTATTTGAATATATATCATAGAGAGAGAAAATGCAGATCTACAAATATTTTACACGTGCGACTCTGTGGGCACGTTAGGTAAGTTACCTTCTGCATCGAGAATATTAAGACCGGCATATTGCGATTCGTGTGCATGAGATAGAGTCTGTACACAAGTTTTCTTCGTGGTCTCTGTCGATCTTTTCTTTGATGTTTGAGATGTTGTTTCACTAGATACCTGAGCGCGTTTGCGACGATCACTAACAATAGCTCCAATAGTATACAGATATGGATTAATAGCCGAATTGATGGGTAACACAAACGTTACACACCATGCAAAAACAGAAGATGGTAGTGTTAGGACTCTGGTTTGAACCAAAATGCCGAGCAGGATAACGGGGAACCAACATAAAAAGTCAGTGATGACTATTGCTGCAACCTTTGCTGTCATTCTGATCTGTTCTTTCATTTCTTTGTTGAGTCCTGCCCGTTTAGATGATTTCATTACAAACCGAATGATCTCCAAATAACACGTAAATATAATTATGTAGCAGAGAAAATTAAGACCAAGAAATATAACTGAGGCAAAGTACATGCCCGTTTCTTTCCCATTATAAGTTGAAGTTGCCGAAAACTTTTCGTAAGTGAACTGATTTGCATGGATCCAAATACTTGACACTTCTTTTGTGTATATCTCTATGAGTGCTAACGGTAGACCAACGCAAACATGTGAATTTTCATAAAAATTGTCATTCTTTCCTGCCAAAAAAGAAGGAATTATCGCTAACGATAAAGAGAATAGCCATGTTAGCGTTACTACTACGGTTGAAGGTCTCTGACGGAGCTTGCGCCGAGAAAATGGTAACCTTATATTTATGAATCTATCGATACTGATCAATGTCACAAAGAATACTGAAGCTTCACTGGCTAAGATTGATATTGTTCCAGCTATTCTACAGGTATAACCAGATCTCCAGCTTTCAGCTTGAAGGGGAAAGTATTCTCCAAAGTAAATATCAGCAGATGCAATGAGTAACATGTACACGCCCATGAAGAGGTCTGACACCGCTAAATTGCTTAAGAACATTGATTGCACTTTATGTTTTTCACTTTTAGCAAATAGTCTCCAGATTAGGACGAACGCATTCCCTCCAACAGCATTCAAACCTATCAGCCACATCATCGCCACCAATGTCCTGTCAGATAATAAGCGATCACAAGTCAGATATGGTGATCTATTTTCAACTGCAACGCAATTGATGTCATCTGCCACATAACATTCGCATATCTCCGGCTGGCTAACTATCACTGTACTTCTCATATCTCCCCGTAGGTTTGAAAATGTTTTGCTGTTTATTCTACTCAAATTGGTGTCTCTAAGGTTTAAATAAGTGATGTATCTTAGATGTTCAATATTTGGTATGCTTGTTAACCTGTTTCCTGATAGGTCAAGAAAGGTCAAACTTGTTGTTTCTTCAAACAACTGAGAACTCATCGACTGAAGTAGGTTGTGGGAAATATAAAGAACTTTTAATTTCAGCAAACCATTAAAAATTCCTGAATCCAACTGTTTAATTTTGTTATAACGCAAAGAAAGAATGTTGAGCTTAATCAAGTTGGAAAATATACCCTGCTCCAAAGTGTCTAATTGGTTATTGATAAGACTCAGTATTCTTAACCTTACGTTAGTTGGGAGCAAGTCTTTTTGCAAAAACGTCAACTGATTACGTTGAATGGAAAGTTCCTGTAACTTAATGGTGCTGCGAAATAGCATTGTGGGCAAATCTTGGATGTTGTTATCAAACAACCATAATACAGTCAACTTAGTGTTGTCAATCAGCAGATCTTCATCTAAGGAATATAACTGGTTTTCATACAAGTGTAGCGTTTCCAGCTTTATCAATCCTTTAAGTAATCCAATAGGCAAAGAGGTTAGGTTATTAGAGGCTAATCTTAAATCGATAATAGAAGATGTATCATTGAATATATCTCCATCCAATGAAATCAGTTGATTTGAACGTAAGTCTAGAAAGTGCAGTTCACCGAGGCCGTTTAACAAACCTTTAGGTAAAGTTGATAACTTATTGCTTGATAAATCCAAAATTGCAAGCCCAATACACTCTTGTAACACATCATCATCTAAAGAAGATAACTGATTTCCATGTAAATCGAGGTAAATTAGATAACTCAAGCTACTGAAGACTTCTCTTGGTAGAAAAGCTAACTGATTTCCATGTAGGTCAAGAGAATTTAGATTATGTAAACTATCGAAAACTCCTGATGGTAACAGAGTTATGTTATTACCCGACAAGCTTAAATTACGAAGGTTTGCTGTATCTTTGAATGAATCTCGATCTAATGCAACCAAGTGATTTGCTTCTATATAAAGAGTGTCCAAACGTGTCAAACCTTTGAATAACCCTCTTGGCAAAGATGTAAGGTTGTTTTCGAAGAGCCGCAAATCGGTTAGTGAAGTTGTCGCATTGAACAAATCTTCATCTAACCAAACAAACTGGTTGGATTGGAGGTACAAAGCAATTAGGTTTCCTAATCCTTGAAACAGACCAGTTGGTAAGACACGTAAGTTATTACCCGACAAGCTTAAATTACGAAGGGATTCGGTCTCATTGAACAAATCTGTTTCTAGAAACGCCAGCCGATTGGCATGCAAATACAAACTTTGCAGGTAAAACAATCCTTTCAACAAACCCTTCGGTAAACTTTCTAAGTTATTATCGCTTAGATTAAGAACCGTCAGCCAACGTGTTGCTGAAAATAAACCCCCATCTAGTGCAGTTAACTGATTTTTGTTAATCCACAATATATAAAGATTGACCTGAGCACTGTAAAGATCATTCGGAATAGTTGCAAGCTGGTTGTTTTCTAAAATCAATACCTGCAAATTAACCAACGATGAAAATACTTCAACATGTAGTTCAGTTATCTTATTCATATACAGATATAATGTTCGGAGTTCAGTCAGCGCGGAGAACACGCCTTCAGAAAGAGTTCCCAAGCTATTCTCTTCAAGATGTAATACATAAAGATTAATTAGATTTGAAAATAAGTTTGGATGTAATGAGGTTAAGTAATTTCCATCAAGATACAATTCTTGTAGATTGCCTAAATTTTGAAACACTCTTTGATGAAGGTTGCTTAAATGGTTTTCACTTAATGATAAGTACAATAAGGATGACAGTTTTGAAAATATTCTAGGATGCAATTCAGATATGGCATTGAAATCGAGATATAATCCTACTAATGTTTGAAGCTTAGAAAAATGATCTCCATATATGTCTATAATGTTTTGGCTTGTTAAATCAATGAAATAGATATCAATTGGATATATCATAAGATATGAATAAGTCATATTTGCAGTGCATTTGAATTTTGCAAACCGATTACCGAGAATTACATTGCAGTCAGCTGGAAAATCGAAAGAACACGTTCCATATGATGAAAGCGTGCACAAAATCTGTTCGCCATAATTGTTGGTGCCACATTGATTTGTCTGTCCTAGAGCCGATAACTGATAACCCTGTTCAGTAGCACATACTGAATCAGGCTCGTGGTTTGGTAAATTATGAATGAAGATATTTGTATCACCGAGTAGAAATAACTGCATTGACTGATTCTGAAATACAGAAAAACACGTCTCGTCGATTCTGACTACTTCATATCTACTCTGGCAATCCCAAAGTGTGTGGTTCCTTTCCACATACAGAAAAGTGTCTTCATGATTTCCTGGAGGTACCTCAACCACGGCAGCAGAGTTTTCTGATGCTATCAATTGAACACTGCAGAACTGGAATTTGTCTCCTGAGAATGAGACAACCTCATCTGTTACTTCGAGGGAACAAGAATAAGACAATTGTTGAAGAGATATATTGTTCCAAAGTGGAATAACAGTCATGTTGCTTTGAACGGATGTCACATACAAGAGTAACAAGTAGTTAATAAAGATTATAAGCTCCATTTGAAATATGCAGGAAGTTGCCATTCTGGAAGTGTAGCTGAGTCTAGTTTTGGTTAGTGCTTAAAGTAATTTTGTTCAAGTTGCGTAAGCGTAATAAGCTGATCACACAGAGCAGGTAAATGATGTTGCTCACATACATGACATATTATATCTCATCTCAACTTGCAAATATAATGCATGGTTTTGAATTAAAGTCATGCAAGTCGCATCAGGTAATTTCCGTTTAAGTTCGTGGCGCAAAAGAATAACTTTAACAACTTTCAAACTGAGATCAAGGACCTCATGCTATCCTTGAAATTACAAACTTTGCAAATACCCAGCGTTCACTCATCTATAAAACAATTCTTCACCTTCTATCTCAACACTGTTAAAAAGCACTATTAAGTATTCAGTCCTCAAAATTAAGCACCTTCTTTTAAAATCTTAAATGACATTATGGCAACCATGCAGGGGGAATTAATTGCCTTGACGTTTGTCATGTTACGTAAATCAATCGTACTCGGAATGAAATCTGCAAATATTTGATAGTAATATAATTTATACTTGAACATATTAATGAAACCGTGCTTCGATAATTAAACTTCATAATTAAAATTCATTATCGAACGTGCTTTTGTTTGGAAACTAATTAGCTGTGAAAGGAACTATTTCCATATTCACATTTATGTATGTACAGTGATAAAATTCCCAACAATGCAAATAAAAAGGCATTAATTTCTCAATTTGCTGAATGCAATATTATTTATATTATCCAAACTGAAAAATCGAACTCCTTAATTACTTCATGATGTTACAGATTTTATGATTCTCCTTTTTTTAAAATAAAGAACTGAATTGCATCTCCTACGTTTTTATTATGAATTCCTTGGAATTCACAGATTTCTTTTGAGTAGTGTCTCTTGCAATGTCCCTTTTCTAGTACTTTTTCTCAAACTTCATGTCTAAGTCCACTAGCAAATGTGACCTTCCATCCCAAACTAGCAGTAAATGTCTCCTCTTGTCATTTTCACTTTTTAATTAAAGACTCTCAAAAATTATGGCCTTACCTCGAAAAAATGGCTCGTGCGCAAATATGCAACTCGCGAACGTAATTTGAAGATTTGGTGTACAAGCGCTGGGATTTTAGCTTTCATTTTGACACCCTATTTCTGACAATTGAAACAAATTTTGAGGTGAGGCGATACTTTTTGGGGAGTCTTTATTTGCAAAAACCATGCTTTAAGGTTTAAAATGACACCTTAATGAAGTTCACGAGATATCCAGAAGTCAAGTTATGGTCCGTCAAAGGTTGTCAAGGAGTAAAACGTATAACTGAGATAAACGCGTTCAAAGATCAGTAAGCCCTATATTTTCTGTTGATTGTCTAAAAAACATGCAGATATATTTCACATTACAGGTGAAATACATGTTAAGGTCGTAATTTGCCTAAATTGATTTTTGACAGTTTCACAATCCTTGTACTTACTACAAAATACATGTATCAGACAACTACTGAACAGTAATGTATCAGGCACCTACTGAACAGTAATGTATCAGGCACCTACTGAACAGTAATGTATCAGGCACCTACTGAACAGTAATGTATCAGGCAAACTAAACAATAAGTATTAGGCAACTTCTGAACAGCAAGGCATCAGGCAACAGTAATGTATCAGGCACCTACTGAACAGTAATGTATCAGGCACCTACTGAACAGTAATGTATCAGGCACCTACTGAACAGTAATGTATCAGGCAACTACTGAACATGACAGTAATATATCAGGGAACTACTGCACGGTAAGGTATCAGGCAACTACTGAACAGTACGGTATCAGACAACTACTGAACAGTAATGTATCAGGCAACTACTGAACAGTAATGTATCAGGCAACTACTGAACAGTAAGGTATCAGGCAACTACTGAACAGTAATGTATCAGGCAACTACTGAACAGTACGGTATCAGACAACTACTGAACAGTAATGTATCAGGCAACTACTGAACAGTAATGTATCAAGCAACTGAACAGTTAAGTATCAGGCAACTGCTGAACAGTAATGTATCAGGCAACTACTGAACAGTAATGTATCAAGCAACTGAACAGTAAAGTATCAGGCAACTGCTGAACAATAAGGTATCAGACAACTACTAAACAGTAATGTATCATGCAACTACTGAACAGTAATGTATCAAGCAACTGAACAGTAAAGTATCAGGCAACTACTGAACAGAGATGTATCAGGCAAACTAAACAATAAGTATTAGGCAACTTCTGAACAGCAAGGCATCAGGCAACTACTGAATTGTAAGGTATTAGGCAAACAAATTATTAAGGTACAAGGCAACTACTGAACAGCAATGTATCAGCCAACTACTGAACAGTTGATAATGTATCAAGCACCTACTGAACAGAAATGTATCAGGCAACTCCTGAACAGTAAGCATGGTAAGGTATCAGGCAACTACTGAACAGTTCGGTATCATGCAACTTCTGAAGAATAAGGCTGAACAGTAAGGCATCAGGCAACTACTGAACAGTTCGGAATCATGCAACTTCTGAAGAATAAGGCTGAACAGTAAGGCATCAGGCAACTACTGAACAGTATTAGGCATCAGGCAACTACTGAACAGTTAGGTATCAGGCAATTACTGAACAGAAAGGTATCAGGCGAAGGTACAAAGAAGATATCAGGACCTTCCCATCATGTCACGGGAAGGTCCTGATTTGTGAGGAACCAAGCAACTAATGATCAGTAATGTATCAGGCAACTACGGAAGAGTATTGAATCAGAAAAACTACAGAAGAGAAATGTATCAGGCACCTGCTGAACAGTAATGTATCAGGCAACTACTGAACAGTAAGTTCTCAGGCAACTACTGAACAGAAAGGTATCAAAACAACTACTGAACAGTAATGCATCAGGCACCTGCTGAACAGTAATGTATCAAGCAACTGAACAGTAAAGTATCAGGCAACTACTGAACAGTTAGGCATTGGGCAACTACTGAATAGTAAGGTGTCAGGCATCTATTTAACAGAGAGTTATCAGGCAAACTAAACAATAAGGTATTAGGCAACTTCTGTACAGCAAGGCATCAGGCAACTACTGAACTGTAAGGTATTAGACAAACAAAACATTAAGGTACTAGGCAACTACTGAACAGTTAGGTATCATGCAACTTCTGAAGAATAAGGCATCAGGCAACTACTGTACAGTAAAGCATCAGGCAACTACAGAACAGTTAGGTATCAGGCAATTACTGAACAGAAAGGTATCAGGCAACTACTGAACAGTAAGGTATCAGGCAAAGGTACAAAGAAGATATCAGGACCTTCCCATCATGGAAAGATCCTGATTTGAAAGGAACCAAGCAACTAATGAACAGTAATGTATCAGGCAACTACGGAAGAGTGTTGAATCAGAAAAACTACAGAACAGAAATGTATCAGACACCTACTGAACAGTAAGGTATCAGACAACTACTGAACAGTTAGGTATCAGGCAACTACTGAACAGAAAGGTATCAGACAACTACTGAACAGTAATGCATCAGGCACCTATTGGACAGTAAAATATCAAGCAACTGAACAGTAAAGTATCAGGCAACTACTGAACAGAGATGTATCAGGCAAACTAAACAATAAGGGATTAGGTACCTTCTGAACAGCAATGCATCAGGTTACTACTGAACTGTAAGGTATTAGGCAAACAAAATATTAAAGTACAAGGCAACTACTGAACAGTAATGTATCAGGCAACTACTGAACAGTAATGTAATGTATCAATCACCTACTGAACAGTAATGTATCAGGCAACTATTGAACAGTAAGCATGGTAAGGTGTCAGGCAACTACTGAACAGTAAGCATGGTGAGGTATCAGGCAACTACTGAATAGTAAGGTATCAGGCAACTACTAGACAGTAAGGTATCAGGCAACTACTGAACAGTAAGATAACAGACAACTACTGAACAGTAATTTATCAGGCAACAGTAAAGTATTACGCAAACAAAACATTAAGATATCAGGCAACTACTGAGCAGTCATGAAAAGTCATGTACCAGGCAACTACTGGACAGTAATGTATCAGGCAACTACTGTACAGTAATTTATCAGGCACCTACTGAACAGTAAGGTATTAGGCACCTACTGAACAGTCATGCATCAGGACACTACTGAACAGTAATGCACAAGGCACCTACTGAACAGTAAGGTATCGTGCAACTAGTGAACAGTAATGCATCAGACACCTACTGAACAGTACGGTATCGGGCAAGTACTGAACAGTAATGTATCAGGCAACTACTGAGCAGTAAGGTAACAGGCAACTACTGAACAGTAATGTATCAGGCAACTACTGAACAATAATGTATCAGGCAACTACTGAACAGTAATGTATCAGGCACCTACTGAACAGTAATGTATTAGGCACCTACTGAACAATAATGTATCAGGCAACTACTGAACAGTAATGTATTAGGCACCTACTGAACAGTACGGTATTAGGCAACTACTGAACAGTAATGTATCAGGCAACTTCTGAACAGTAAGGTATCAGGCAACTACTGAACAGTAATGCATCAAGCACCTACTGAACAGTAATGCATCAGGCACCTACTGAACAGTAATGTATCAGGCAACTACTGAACAGTAAGGCATCAGGCACCTACTGAACAGTACAGTATCAAGCAACTACTGAACAGTAAGGTATCAGGCAACTTCTGAACAGTAAGGTATCAGTCGACTACTGAACAGTAAGGTATCAGGAAACTAAAGAACAGTAATGTATCAGACACCTACTGAGCAGCAATGTTTCAGCCAAACTGAAGAGTAATGCATCAGGCACCTACTGAACAGTACGGTATCAGGCAACTTCTGAACAGTAAGGTATCAGGCAACTACTGAATAGAAAGGTATCAGGCACCTACTGAACAGTTAGGTATCAGGCACCTACTGCACTGTAAGGTATCAGGCAACTACTGAACAGTTAGGTATCAGGCAACTAATGAACAGTAAGGCATTAGGCAAACAAAACGTTAGGATATACCAGGCAACTTATGCAGTAGAGGTTTAAGACTTAGACCGGTGTAATAGCAATAGTGGCCCCCTGGTACAGTAAAGTATAGGCTAACAACTCTCACACAACATTAGTTTCACGCTTTATTCCGTTATGGTCTATGGAAGGCGGACTTTGATTTCAGGGGACTGCGAATACTTTTATACCGGTGTGAATCTTAGTCCCCCTGAAATGGTAGTCCGCCTTCCATAGACCATAACAGAGTAAAACGTGAAATTTATGTTGTGTGATAAGAGTTGTTAGCCTATACTTTACTGTACAACCTGAACAATAAGAACGGGGACTTGCATTCCTGCTACACCGGGTTTAGAGTTAGATGGGTTTAAGTGAAAATTACCACTGCCATATAAGGACCTTTTTATAATTTTTGAACTGCAAGTTCAACTATTTTCAGAATTAAATATTCAACTTTATATACCTCATATATATATTCCTGTCCTCTGATTGGTTAAAAGTGCGGGCTTGGATTTAACTAGGCCCGGTGCATATTCTTCACTAGGCCCGCTTAATACATTTTGCGCACAATACAGTGCAGTCAGCATTGAAAGGAGAAACATATATCGTAAATCATTTTCGGTTCTTTTAACCAACCAGATGACAAAAATCTATATATTCGGTATATAAAACGAATATTGACTGCTCTTTGTTCGGGTTCGGGCGTATTCATCATGTTCATGGTTTTAAGATAACCTCGGGAAAATAATTTAAACCATGCCCCTCGAAGCAGTCAATATTTGTATACATAATAAATCTTACAAACACAGTCATTATATGACAATATTGGGAAATGAAATATGAGTGGTGCTCTGGCAAAATGAGCGGAAAGACGCGATTTCAAAATTGAGTTTATGACATATTTTAATTCTCTATAATCTCAGCTTTCGAATGATATATAATAGGCCTATGTCACACTTTCTTTGAACAATTTCCACTTAGAGATCGAAATACAAGGCAGTCTGCTCAAAGTCTGACAGTAACAAATTGTCGCAAATCGATTTTAAAGTTACTGATTACTATATTGTATAATAGCAAAACGCGATCAATTATCCTTGCATAATTGCAATTCCCGGCATAATTGACCTTCAAAACGCGAGGTAACACTAATGGTGCGTTTACATTAGGACGACATGGCCCCGACGTAGGGTAACGTATTCCAAAATCACAAAACGCTGGACGACAAGCAACGAGTAAAGATGAAAAATCAAAGTTTGTTGACGGATAGTAACGAGTCTCAGCGACACGACGGAAAATAAATGAAAATAATGACAAAAATTCAGTTGTTGGTGTAATATACCGTTCGCACACATCAATAAATGATTTTAATAAAGATATAGAACCTATCTTTAAAAAACTTAGCTCTGAAAATAAGCATTTGTATATAATGGGGGATTTCAACATC